>JASSUY010017156.1:0-13089 GCA_032466535.1 Forpus xanthops
GTGAATGCTCCATCGCTGATGGTGTTCAAGGCCGGGTTGGACATAGCCTTGGGTGACATGGTTTAGTGTGAGGTGTCTGCAAATGGCAGGGGGGTTGGAACTAGATGATCTTGAGGTCCTTTCCAACCCTAACTATTCTATGATTCTATGATCATTATTTATCTGCACATTCAGAAAGCACCACTGAAAGGGGCTGTTTCCAAAGTTCTTTGCTATAAGAGTCCTCAACTCAAGAATATCAGCTTCCAAGAGTTCACCTAAGTTAGGGAATATGTTCAAAGTGCAGGTGGGTTAGCTATCTTGCGTTGGTCTGGACTGTAATTAAATTTTCCTCCTCTTGACAGACTCAGAACATTTAAAAAAAACCCTTTTAATAATTCGGCATCTTCCTTCAGCCTTGTTCTGAGAACTGTGTTGAAGAAAAGAGTACATTTTTATTTTTCTTATCAACCTAATTTTTCATGCATTTAGGAGTTTGCAATCATTGTCCATTTTCTTCTATTCCAAAAGCCTTTAAACATTGGCAATTTCAAGAGAATTTTACAAAAACACTTATATTTTAAATAAACACTTAATCATGTAAAAATGAATTTTTTATTTAGGTATATTTTGTCATTTGTACAGTGAGTAATATTAACCTGTCTTATATCATCCTTTTGGAAGCCAAAATTATATAAGGAGACTTCCTATAGGCTATTTATGTTCTCTTTGACAATCACTAAGATCCTCTAATATCCTGAGCCAGGGTTACTACTTAAAGCAAATAGGACTGAGTAACAACATCATGCATTCGTTTGTTGATTGGCTTTTTTTGCTTGATTGGCCAGTTTTGTTTGGCTATATTTGTTTTTCAATAAGGAAATACATATCAGAAAAGACTAAGCTGTTCTTGGTAATATTGAACTAAACAAAGATTAAAGCAATAAATCTGAGAAATCGGGGTCAAATGTAAAATCAATCATATGTTAGCACCAAAACAATAACATATTACACACTAAATAAGATGTTAAAAGATAAGAAATGTGATGATAAAAGATGTTGTCTTGCTTAGAAATAGAACTGTGCAAACATTAGTCAAACTAGGGCACAGGATTAGACATTGTTATCAATGCAGTCCAACTACCAATTAAAATCCTCCTTAAAATGCTGTTGGTTGCAATAGTGGTTGCAATAACAGTTGCTAATCCTTCTTCTTCCCTTTTATCACCCTTATGAGAAAGTGTGTAGTATCATAGTTAACAGAACATTTTTCATAAGTAGAAGTTTATCAAAGTCTAGTAGACACACTACAAAGGCCATCATGTCTCCCTCTCTCAGCAGAAAAAGTCTGGATATTCAAGAGCATATTTGAGGTAGCTGTTTTAATCCCAGTAAGGATATGATCTTCAAGTAGCAATATTGAAAAGATCAGTACTGAAATTCCACCAAATTAGCTAATTTCTAGATTTTTTTTTTAGGAATTGATCACTTAATAGTCATCTATCAATCAGCAACATTGACAAAAAATGTGAAAAGGTTAAGATCAATACCATCATTCTTCTTGCAATCAAAGTTAATTTATTGCAATCTTTGTTCTCTGAAGCTTGAATACGAGCAGGCAGTTTATTTTACAAATCTTAATTTTGATAGAGAAATGATGCTGTAAAACGTACCAAGATGGCATAAACTTAATGACATATATTGCTATGTGCATATATTACTGCATGCATGGTTTCTTTCTCAGGGAACAGGAGGCTCATTAGAATACATAGAGGGATGTCTTGGGTTTTGGCAGGGTAGGCATTATATACTTAGTTATTAGCCTGCTGCAGTCACAGATACATATAATTCAGACATCGCACCTGTATCTTCACTTTACATCTGTACAAAGCAATCTATTAGTATGTATTCAGCTTATGTTAGGGTTCTCCTTAATGAGGATACTAAGGGGGAACATCTATGGCACACTGGTTAATCTGCCTACAGAAAGGTCAAATTGCAAATATATGTGGCTGGTGGCATACCGAAGGTAAGTTGTTTCCTATGAAATCAGCCATAATGTCACATACTGAGCTTCTGTCAATGGGATTAAAAATTATCTTTAAACAGCAAGTAAAGGAATCTTGTGGCAATTTGCTTCTTACTACTTCTGTGGGCTTTTTTTTTTTTTTTTTTTTACCTTATTTGTATCATCTTTTTTAGCTCTAATTACAGTTATCTGGACAGCTGGATGTGTCTTAAGAGTCTGTTACATATGTGTCATTACAACTGAACATTGCTCAACTAAGTAAGGATCTAGATAATTGGACCTTCAAACTGGAAACTTTGGGAAGGGAAGATAGTGGCACAGTGCCTTCTTGGGCTTTCCAAACAGCAAAAGAGAAAATAAACCAGGGCAGTAAGACTGTGATAACCTAGCAGATCCAATGTCTGCATGTATTCCCTCCTGCTCTAATTCCTTCGTTATCTAGTTCATATACAGAGAAAAATGAGTAAGTAAATTCTGAAACATTTGCATTACTATTTCTCCATCCTGCCTTTCTCCATGAGAAAAAAAGTACTAGAAGGATTAAAAGGATGTTTATAAAGCTAAAGGATATTTAATTACCCCAAAGTGAAACAACTATAACATTTAATCTGATAATAGAAAAAGAGGACAGAAAAACTTAATTAATCATAGCAATTGAATGCAAAATTGAAAGCAGTATCTATTAACTAAGAAAGAAAAATGACAACTTAGTGAAGTGCTATATGCATTATTAATTGTTTTAGCAGATTCTATTAGAACAACCATAATGAAAGGTCTTTTGAAGTTATTTTCATAAGCTCCTATTTTCACTAATCATCAATCAGTTATAAAATACCATCATTAAGTAAAACACTTGGCATAGTTAATCTCAACTGTAAAAATTATCTTACTCTGTTCAGAACCTTCCTCCTAAGATTTGATTTGTTTCTAGGATTTCTTTTTTTGACCTAAATTGCTAAAAAATAAATAATAGCAGCTTCAGAGATCGTTTTCCATTTGCACTCTGAAAGAACAGATTGTTCAGAATACTTTATTCTTGATATGATTCTCACAAGAAAAAGTCTTCAGGTGTTCATGTGATATTTAAAAAAAATTATAACTGTCAGGATCTAACCTTTCAACACTGTGTATGGAACATGCACTATCCTATCTGAACATACACGTATGACTGGAAAACCTTTATAATGCATGTTAGACAATAGTACTACTTGTGTATTAATCTAGACAAGGAAATATCATCCTGTCAGAAAGAGCCGGAGACATGTGTTCCCTCGTAGATGGGTAAAATGACAAAGAGCAGAAATTATTTTGCCAGAGCTACACAACAGGTACCATAGTGCCAGGAGCAGAATCTGGCTGCAAGCTTCTCAGATTTCCAGCTTTATGCTCCTTATAGCTTATGTTGGTAAATCTTGGTCACTCTGTAAATCAAAGCATGTCTTTCTTCTTTTTTTTTTTTTTTTTTTTTGTTTTTGTGTGTTGTGATCACTTTGACATTTCCTCACATCTTTTTCTTATAAGGTTATTACAATGTTCAAAATAAAATGCCTTATCCTGTGAGAACAGTTCTCAGTGTGGTTGCTTATGTTAGATATTTGTCTGTCTGTAATCTGGAGATTCTAGGCCAGGAGATGAAGATTCAGAAGACTTGACTTCTCCAATGATTAACATACCTATCTGTGATCATGTGAAACTCATTTAATGATCCCCAAACTATATGGATTAGATAGATTTATCTTCATAAAGTATATGCAAAGCTGAAAGCTTCATCAGCAACTGTTAATTTGTCCTGTTTGTATTACATTGCTGATAGCATAAAAGCCTATTATACAGCAGAGTAAAAAAGACTGACAACAGTAGTTTCACTGATAGTGAACTTCACTCAAGAGAGGATGCAGACAACACTTTGCTAAGGCAGATGTGTCACAGACGATGCAATAACATGCAGCCTATGAGGAACTTACAGGAAGGCCTTTGGAAAACATTAGTGACACATTTGTTCATGCCTTCTACTTTCCCTGGCTGTGATTCAACTTCACAAGTTTGGAAATTGGTAGAACATTTGGATTCTTGTCCCAAAAACTATTGTCTTTCAGTTTTTTATTCATATTTCAAGGAAGATTTTTCTGGAAGAGCACACTATCACACATGCATATACAAAGATTAACTGCCTGTGCAGGAATTAATGGGTGAATGTGTGAATAACTGATAGAACAATGGCAATATATTGGAGGATAAACTTAGAATTGCTGATGTTAAGTCACAGCAGAGTAGCAGATTTTAGAGTAGCATCAGTTAACAAGTACTATTAATAAGTTTTATTACATTATTAATGTATGTACATTAAATGTAAAATGTACATAAGTACATTTATTAATAAGTTTAATAATAAATATGTTGAAGCAAATAAATCTTTATAACATATAGTGAGGTAACTGTAACTATCAGATATTAATAACTAGTAACTGAAGTGTAATTCCTGTACTTGCATGTATAGGTAGATGAATGGATATATTTCTGAAATGGATCACTATTTTTTGTCAACTGAACAATGTCACTCTATGAAAGCTGTCTCTCTAAATGGTTTGTGCTAACAAAATATTAGTGTTTATCAAGAAACCGCTGCTTGAAGGTTGTCAAACAAAATCAAGGGCTTGAAACAGAGGCCCTGACTGTATAACTAGAGATCATGGCATTAGTCTTGAAAATATATGCATATGATACTGGCCATCCTAGGGCCACAAAATTGTGTCACAAATGTTCAGTTGCTGTTACTAAAGGCAGGCAGCCTTGTGAACTGGTACAAAACAGTTTTGAGGAAAATACAGAAACAAAGAATAAACAAGCAACATATGTAAAATGTCCCATATTAGTAAAACTTCAGTACAGCATGGAAGTGGGAATTGGTAAATAAAGATGAAATAAGCAAACTACTAGCAAACATAAATAGAGTTTTAAGTAAACTGAAGAGCAAAAGGGGAGATACATTCCATCAATATCTGATGTTTCCTGCTAAATTATTTGTTTATAATCCACCATACTTGTATATCTTCTTCCTGAGTGTCGTGGTTTAAGGCCCTCATTCTCACACAGTTGCTCTCTCACTCACTCCCCCTCTTTCTTCCCCAGTCCTAGGGGATGGGGAGGAAAATCAAGAGAATCCAACTCCCACAGGTTGAGATAAGAGCAGTTTAGTAACTAAGGTATAATATAAATCACTACTGCTACAACCAGTAATAATAATGACAAGGCAAATACAAGGAAAGAATACGAGAGCTCACCAATTAATTTCCACCCATCCCGACCAAGCAGGGTCCCCCATCACCTGATACCAAGCCAGAACACACAGTGCCCCCCCCAACCCTTCCAGGTCTCTGCTTTCTGTTCTACATCCTGGGCATGATGTGCTGTGGTATGGAATACCTCTTTGGTCAGTTTGGGTCAGGTGCCCTGTCTCTGCTTCCTCCCAGCCTCCTCCCGTCTTCCTCCCTTCTTCCCCCTCTCCCTGGCAGAGCATGAAGCTCAGATAGTTATGATTTAGAATGTTTACGCTGGCCAAGGACTATAAACACTGATGTTTTCAGCACTGTTCCCAAGCAGAAAATAAAAAACTCAGTGCTGCTCCAGCTACTACAAAAAAGAGAAATGACTGCTGCTGCTGAGCCCATGACACTGAGGAAAACTAGTGCCTTTGACCTTAGTACCCTGAGCAGACTGCGAGGGTGGGCCTAGAACCACAGAAGAGGGTTGATACTAGAACATTTGTCTTTTCCAGTTTTAATTCTGTCATTATGCTGTTAAAGTAATCATTGTGACGGAGTTAATAATACCTCCTTCACTAGACCTACAGTGTTTTTATTAACCCAACAAAAAATCCTTAGTTCTGTATAAGAAGGTGCGTTACTTAATTTACACAAATTGTATGCAAGTCCTTGGTCTGGTACCCTGCTCTTGAGTTTGTTTGTAATTTAAACGCAACACTGTAATGTCAAAATAGCAGAATGACTGCAAGTACCTACAATTTTATTCACACTTTAGCATTCATTCTGAGTATTTTTGCTCTAACTCATTTAAAACAATCCTTTAGAAAATCATATTCAACTACCAAATCAAATTATTCTGCAGTAGTCCCATTAACTACAAATGCAATTTCCACATCTACCACAATTTTTTTTCTGGTATTTAAGGCATTTTTGAAAGATTCACATTGCATTCTTTGTTTCAAATAATAATGCAGACATTTTTAGCATCCTTCATATATACTGCCAAGTTGGGAAGCTTAGCTGGGGCTTGTAATCATTTCATCAATACAAATAAAGACCTAGTTTTACAGAATGTAATTAAGATTCTGAATTTCAGAACCACAATCAGGGACTAACTCAGCAGATAACCTGATCCATCTAAGGCTATCAAACATTTATACAAATAAATAAAGATTCAGTTTAAAAAAATCATATTAGAAAATACCTAATACACTAGTTTAATAGTACAGTGCAAAAGAAAACTGTGAAGTTTAGCCCAAAATAGAACTGACATTCATCTTATTATTTCGGAGTGCCCAAACTACCCTACAGTTGAATGTTGATGCATGTCAGCAGCTTGATATAATTGCTGCAAATTAAGAATTGCTGACAACTGTACACCAACAAATATCATAAATATCATGAAAATCTACTAAATCAGCATAGCTCTAAGGAAACCAATTTGCATTGCTGATTTATATATATGATGGCAGTGACTATCTCCAGTTCTAAAAGTACTAGATACATTTTTGGGTGCACAAAAATCAGTCCATTTCCAAAAAAAAACTGATGAAGACATTGTCCTTACAGTTTAACTAAAAGTAAAATAAAAGAAAATAAAGAAATAAAAAGACATTAGGAAACTGAAATAAAACATAACCAAACCAGAAATGGCACTGGGGGAAGGTCTTACTGAAAACAAGAAAAATTACATTAAAATTATCTCTTTTCCTGTAAACACATTTCTGTTGACTCAGTTACATGCTTAATTTGAGGATTTTTGCAAGAAAAGAGTTAGAGTCACAGAACCATTTGCCATCTACCTTGTGACTTGTAACCCTGATGTATTCAAGGTACATGAAATATTACTTTGGGATTCTACCTGACCCCACTGAGTTGGAATTAGTATCTCCTACTTCCCACTAAAATGTTCATGAGACTGTGTTTTTGAGAAGAATCTTCTGATAGTCATTTACTTTGAGTAAGTAATTTACAGGTGAGCTTCAACCAGGACTAGACCTCTAGCTAAGTTCTCTCTCTCAGCTAAGTGCCTGAATAGCAGCAGTAGCCTGTAGTTTCACTAATGTGCAGTAGTCTGCTTATTACTTGCACAGAATGAAAGATCTCTAGAAGAAAACAGTTTTGGCATCCCTGTTGTTTTGAAGTACAATGCATGCCAAAAAGCAGAACAGAATAGTGATTCTTTGGGTCACCATACTATCCTGGGCAAAAAATCTGCCAAGTGTAACTGTAGATTTAATGTAAACCAGGTATTTTCCACATCTCTGTCTTCATAGCTAGTAGGCAGGACAGGATGTGAGTACCCGGCATACACTGTGAAAGCCGGGCTGGGACAGCTGTTTGTTCAAATCAAGAATATGTTATGTTAGCAGGAAAATGCACACATACTGGCTGCACATATTTCTTTAGGAGGAATGTGAAGGAAGAAATTATCAACACACTTTCTTGTAGGATTCTTTTTAATGGTGAACTGCTAGGGTATGTATGGAAGAGAAAGTGACAATGAGGTTCAGGAAACAGACTTTACACAGTTGTATAGAAAATGAGAGCTATAATTTAATGTTCTAGCTCCAAAATCCTTCTTTTCCCTTTGTCAGCTGATTAACACGCAGAAATAACGCCCTGGTTCACACTTTGCCATTTCAAATTACTTTTTTTTTTACCTATATAGTATGTCAGCGCTGAGTAACTAAGGCCTCTTCTGATTTCATTATCTAAGAATGGCAGATTGAATCCCTGGTATGCAAATTATAGATTGAAACATTAAACTAATAGTCTGATTTCATTATTCAGACTTGACACAAATGAGATGAATATCATGGATTAAATTAACAAGTAAATAACTTAAAAGGCATAATAGGTGTTCCCTTTCACCCCCAAAGCATTTGAGATTAAAACAAACATCATGTTTTACATCTGATTTTCTGCCTGCTCTTAGTCTGATCTGAAGAAATGGATGGATGGAGATCTGCTTTTTTATAGTAGATGACAGAGGGAGACACATCAAGTTTCCTGGTTTACAGAGGTAAAATACCAGCTGCAGTTCCTGTTTTAAAATTATACAGTGGACCTACTGTGGCTTACAGAACAATTTAAAGTAGGAAACAATTCTCCATTCCTCCAGGAGTATCCATAGGATTTGTGTTATTTCACAGATGGCATCTTGAAATAAACAGAAAATCAGCCATACAGCACTTACGCGCCACAACCTGTTGGGACTATGATGGAGGGATAAGAACTCAGATCACACAATTGTTCTCCTTAACTAAAACAACACAAAAAGGGCTTAATAAAATTTCACAAATCCTTGGCATAACAGATCCCAATTTATTTTATATGTACTACTGGATAGGCAGACTGGCTCTGTTTGCGCACCTGAGAAACATGCCAACAGCTTTTTATTGAATAGTGGATGGAAGATAATGAAGTTAGTTTTTTCTCACTCTATATTTAATACTCTCAATATTTTTTTTCGAAGTTCAAGATCTGATCTGCTTTAATTGAATGATTTTGAACAGGTATAGATCTTCCTACATGACTTAAATTCTACAATGGCAATTTAAAATTAAGTGTTCAATGCATCAAGATTAGTGTTAAGTTTTGAGTACCAAATTAAAAAGGAAGCAGAAAATTAATATAGTAATCCAGAAAGGAAATGCAAGATAACTTTTGAAGGTGTGATGTAGAATTCCTGTCTGCAGTGTCAGTCTTTCTACCGTATCAGACTTCTCAGCTTTTAAATAGGTTGTCCTACCTTAACAATAGCTATATACTTCCAAAAAAATGCAAGGATACTGACAGATGAAACGTAAAATTAAGATTTAAAAGTTCTTGTCCTTATTTAATTTCATACCGTCTTACAGAAGGTGCTGTGCGCAAGACGCTCTTCCTCAGCCCGACTGACAAGCACAGCTCTCAACTCCTTCCCCTTAGTCGAAGTACTCTGCTGCCATCTTAAGGCAAGAACCTGCACTGGCTGATCTGTGGGAGCTGATGTTCCAAGTTCCCACTACTTTGACTAATTAACCTCCCTGTGCATCCCACCAAATGCCACTTTGGTCCTTATGTCACAGTGGAATCTGTGCACAAATTACTATGGCGAGCAGCACATTTAGTACTTTAAGTATTTTCAGTGTTCCTGGGCTTCCTGGATAATCCTCAAAATGACAAATCACTGCTTGTGAGATTAATTTTCTTCCTGTCAGGTCTGGAAAGATGAGATATTTTGGGGACATCGTACAACATGTCAAGGAAATGCCAGCTGTCTCCATAACATCTCAGCGCTAACAACAGAGTGAGATTGATGATTCGTACACAGTGCTGTTTTTCATAACTTTAACAAATCTGAACTCCTCAGCAGACAAAGTAATGGGATCTGTCAGTCAGCATGAAAATATTCAGAGCAGCAACAGATATTTAAATAATCAATACTGTAGTGCTTGAGGGTGGTTGCAATAAACCAAAGGAACTTAAATTTTCACACAATAAAAAAGATATACCTTTTTCTCATTCTTCATGATGGCTGTACTAACAACATAATCACAGAGGCAAACTCTTAAAGGAATCATGATATGTTTTTTTTTCCACAAAAGAAAATACTTCTTCTTGGCAGGTATTATGATTTGACATATATGTGCCAGAATACTAAAAAAGTCCAAGAGTATCAAGCAGCATTTTTTGATTACATATGCTAACATCAATGACAGATACTTAAAAGAATCATATGGATACTTCTGCAACAATTTTATGGGTTTATATGTATCACAGCATAGATAGAACACTAATTGTTTGATATTACTTTATAGAGCTGGGAAAGGTCTTCTAGGTCATGAAATAATAAAAGCAGTATCATGCATGTCCTTACAAACTTACCAAGGTGCTATTTGATAGACATCTCAACAGAAATCAATCAGTTCTATTAATAAATATATCTAAAAGGACAGTACTGTACCAAAAAAAGAAACTGTGGCGTGTCCTTCTTAAAGAGCAGTCTATATCATGCTCTTCCTCTCTCTGTGGACCCACTCCCAAATTTTACCATGGATCCTGGCTTCTAGAAGATGTGGGACTGGAACAGCAATCACAAGGCT
Source organism: Forpus xanthops (assembly GCA_032466535.1). Taxonomy (NCBI): domain Eukaryota; kingdom Metazoa; phylum Chordata; class Aves; order Psittaciformes; family Psittacidae; genus Forpus; species Forpus xanthops. Next base: position 10,362 of record JASSUY010017156.1, read on the forward strand.
GCTTCTTGAACGTCTAAAAGGATCCAGATTTTTTTCTCATATATTTTCATGTTTATTTTTCTAATATTTGCAGACCTCTACTATGGTTTGGATTTATCTGAAATTTAATTGGTTTACCAAAATTTGCTTGCAGAAAGCACATGCTTTTTCCTAAGTGGTATATTTTCTGTGCTTGATGGAACCCCACATATTGTAAAGAAGCTTATACAGAGAACTCTCTCCCTCCCCTCCATTCCCCCTCCTTTTCTAGTCCCCTTTTAGTCTTATTCTTTTTTTATAATACACCTGAATAAGAATTTTTTTAGGAATGAGTTATTAAATTAAATATAAATTGAACATGTTCTTGTGACTTATCTACATTCTGAAAAGGGCTGTTTTATGTCTTGTCCTTACACAGATGAATTCTAAACACCTTTAATAGAGTAAAGGCCAGACAAAACTGCAGTCTTCCCTATTGAAGAGAACTAATACTATCATAAAAATTGACTCTGCCCCCACACTCTTTCATAGGAAGCACATTGCCTCAGAATGATGGAAACTAATAAAAAGGGGTGCTAAGAAAACAGACTTTTCTTTCTGAGCTACAAAGTAAAATACTCAGCTGCCCCACAAAATAAAGTGCTCCAGTATTATCCAGGAGTGAATGAGTGCAGGAACAAAGCTTGGATATTTCTCTGTTCTGTGCAATGGTCAATACAATATTTTAGTATATATTTCCATATCAAGAGTTCTTGTATTGGTCCTTAATCATCACTTCCAGAAACTACCAAAGGCAAGAGTGGTGAGATGTATCTTCAATCTGATTCTGTTAAGTGTTTGGTCTTTTTTAATGTGAGAAAGAAAAGCAATGAGAAAAAACAGAACTAAGGAAACCTTTGTAAGCAGATAAACTGTAAAGATGTATAGACAGCAGCTACAGAAAACATGCATATTGTTAATGATTTTAAGCACTTCAGCTGGGATTCCGTTTGAGGTTAAGATACTTGAGGCTAGATGCTACTTTGACTACATGTGAGTAAAGTGTCTTAGTTAACATTACGATTATATCTAATAAAAGACTCAGTTGTCTTGTTTCATTCTTTTTTAAATTATTTCCTTTTTTATTTTGTCTTTTACTCCACTTTCTTTGGCACCTTTACTTTTCTTCTTTTATTGTTTTTATTTTCTTATTTTTCTTTCTATCCATTGTTGCCTTTCTCCCCTCCAATATTATTAAGCATGTGTAATATTCCTTCATCATTCACTCTTAATCCCCACCAGGCCCTATTATGTTAAGTCCTTCACTGCTTTACAAACCCACGTGTAAAATGAATCCAGGAATACACAAACAGTTAACCCCTGTCTTCACGAATTTACAAACAAGTATTCAGAATAACAGGATAAAGATCTATTTCTCCATATATTTTCCTTTATTGCTTTTTTCACTACTTCTTCACTACGTACAATCTTACCTCATCTAGTCTTCTTTTCATTTTCATGTCCATCATTAGTACCTGGAAGTTCTTTCAAAGAGTAAAAAAAATATAAAATCTGTTAAATTATTTGTATAGGAACAGCATTCAGCTGTAGAACCATTTAAAGCTAACATATTCTCTATATGTAGCAGACAAGCAGAGTACGAACTCCTTCTGTTTGCCTTCTTACCCAAGAAGAAAGGTAGAAGTCAGTCCTTTTAAATGCAGGGAAGACATGGATGCACACTGAAGCAAACCAAGAAAAAAAATCAGCTAGAAAACATAGAGTCAAATTTGGAACCGTTTGCTCTACCAATACCAGACTCAAACTCAAAAGATACAGACATTCCTTAACCTAATTTTTTCCTATTGAAGTCTCCACAGCTACAGACCAGGGCCAACTTTTCTGAGCTGATAAGATCTGACAAGATCACAGTTTGCTGTGAAATAGCCTCAGGCTACCTATTTTTGTTGGTTCTTTTGCTGTAGTTGCAAGACTTGGAGAATGAGATAATGCCAATAGGAAACAAAATGCAGATCCTTTACATAATTCTACTGACATGTAGAACTGGTTTAACTGGCAGAATTAAATTTAACTGACTTTATTCTTTAAAGTATATATACAAATATGTGATATTCTAGATGTGAAGCGTTATTTTTTGTATCTGCTCTCCAGATTTTCTGCTGGATTAGAGGGGCATATCATGAGAGAAGCAGAAGGAAAGGAACTAATCTGAATCACCTGAGAATCTGATTGTCTGGCCCTTGTTATGAAGTCTTTCCCCAGATGCCCTCATGGATCATTCCCTGACACATATAAAGAGTTCAGACCCTGTAATTAACTGGCACCTGTTCCTCTGACAAGAATGTACTATATACACACAAACAATTATATTATCCTATTCATTACTGTCTTTTCATATGAAGTTGTATCTGAAAATGAAGATTTGGATTAATATTATCTAATTTTATATATTTAAGTTAAACACATAATTTCTCTAGCTCCTTAGCTCATGTACCTTTTGTACCTGATTTTTTATGTCGTGAATGCAACCAGAGTAACATCTCCACCTGGCTTTCAGCTTTTAATTTCCATTGCAAGTAAACAAGCAATCAATTGATTACTTCAGGGTTTTTTTGTTTTTTTTTTTTGCCTAAGTAATGCTGGTCACTGTTAGGTTTCATATAGTTACTCCCCTGCACACTATTTTAGAAATCAGACCAGAGCAGATCATTAATTACAGGACTATTCTATGATTCCATGATTCTATGAC
>JASSUY010017156.1:13307-34328 GCA_032466535.1 Forpus xanthops
TTTTAGAAAACAGACCAGAGCAGATCATTAATTACATGACTATTCTATGATTCCATGATTCTATGACTTCCTGCATATCATCATCCATGAAAAATGACACAAGAATCTCCAGTAAACCTGACAACTTCAGTTAAACCTAAGGTTTCAGACATAAGACTTAAAAGTTTGCCAGATCCAGGGAAAAAAAAAGACCACAGCAACACCAAAAAACCCTAAATTTTGTGAGGAACCTCTGGGATCATCAAGTTTCACATACTGCTCAGTATAGGGCTATCATCAAAAGCTCAAGGCAAGTTAGGGAAGCCTTTATGGATGGATTCCATGGCCTCTAAGTTCTTGTGCTTAAACAGTCTCTTAATTAAAACATGTTTTCCTCACACACAGTTGAAATTTCCCTGTTACGGGTTATGGCCATTGTTGGATTTCTGTTACTGTTGTGTACTTTAAATAACAGCTTCTCACTATTATACATCCAAAAATTATTAGACCCCTTATCCATTTCTTCTGGGCAGAACAAACTATATTCTTTCAGTCTTGTGCTTTATTCCCCAGCCACTGTCACAGTTGTCTCAATTCCTGATATTTCTGTTCCAAAGTGGACTATTCTTGATGCAGAGGCATAGAGGGAACTAATTACTTCCTTCAACCTCCTAGCAATGCTCTTGATGATGTAGTCCAGCATATGCTTAGGCTTCACCATCTTAGAGGAACACATTGATCATGATAGGAGCGTGACCAGCAGGTTGAGGACGGTGATCCTGCCCCTCTACTCTGCTCTCATGAGACCTCACTTGGAGTATTGTGTGCAGTTCTGATGTCTTCAACATAAAAAGGACATGAAACTGTTGGAACAAGTCCAGAGGCAGGCCACAAGGATGGCCAGGGAACTGGAGCACCTCCCGTATGAAGATAGTCTGAGAAAGTTGGCGCTGTTCAACATGGAGAAGAGAAGGCTGCGTGGAGATCTCATAGCAGCCTTCCAAGTATATGAAGGCGGCCTATAGGGATGCTGAGGAGGGACTCTTCTTTAGGGACTGTAGTGATAGGACAAGGGGTAAAGGGTTCAAATTTAAACAGGGGAAGTTTAGATGCCAGGGGGATTGGAACTAGATGATCTTAAGGTCCTTTCCAACCCTAACTATTCTATGATTCTATGATTGATGAAAATATTAAACAATGTTGACACCAGTATTTAATCTTGAGGAAAATATTTTGTAATTTTGGTCAAAACTCATAGCTTTGATCAAAATACTGAGGTATGATACAGCCTATGCAATATGAATGACACATCTGTAGTTTCCTTTGGACAACTGCTGTACTAGAATGCATTATTTTTTTGCACAATGCATTTTTTCCCCCTTTTTTCTTTTTCTTTTTTCTTTTATATTTTCTTTTTTCTTCTTTCTTCTTTTCTCACTTGTTTTTTTATATTTCTCTTTTAAAGTAAGGATTTCCCTAAAAGAATGTATGTGAATGACTTTTTAGGGCTTAATTTGATCATTTCAGGTCACTTTTGATTTTGATAAATGCTGGGTCTCTTTTCCTGTTCCGTATCCATGGTTCATGATTGGATCTTAGAAACTATATACTGATATGAGTAATTATAATCACGCTTTTGATGTTTGATTTCACCAGAGACATGTTTCATCTATATAGGAATTCAAATTGTTTAATGACATGAACCATGAGTTCAGGAAGAGCAACTTTGGGGAATGTTTTATTTGTAGGAGTGTACACAAAGTATTTTCATTGTTTTTCCAAGAGTCTCAAAGAGTACTAAAAAAAAAGTACTTAATAAATACACAGTAATCTCTAATCCTTTTCCTGTCTACAGTGCCAGGTTGCTCACATTGACCAAAATGGATGCCTTTGAATTTTATCAGCCTTTTTTTTTTCCCTGGTATAGTGCATAATGCCAAGTTGCGCTGTATTTCATAACGCAAGTTTCAAGTATTTCATAATGTAACATGACATGCCTTTGTGACTGTGCATGGCTTGATGAAGAGGGAGAATGGAAGAATGGATTGCTTACACAGTGCCAAAAATAACATTCATAAAGACAACACTTAAAATGGGTCTTAAAATGAGTTAAAACAGACAGAGGAATGCCTTTGTCTTTCATTGAGCTGCATCAACCAGTAGTTATGCAGTTTAAAGTGTCTATAAAAGAAGATCATATTTTATTCTTGTTTGTTTGTTTTAACAGAAAGTGTGTATATTACAGCAAAAAAAGACAAATGCAAGTACGCCTGTGCATACATGTACATATGAATATAATTAGGAATTGCCTTCAAATTTATTGATGAATCTCTAGCAACCCTTAAAATTTAACTGTATACAGTCAAATCTTTAAAGATCAGGTATGTTGTTTATGAATTCTCCTAAATATAGAAATCACTTTGCAGCTGCTTTTATAACAGCTTAGCTCTTGTCTGAAACTATTCTGATTTTTAATTTTTCTTTTTTGTCAATATTTAGTGTTTCCTTGACTTCTATACTCAAGAATGAAAAGATAAATTTAAAGCAAGAAGGACAGCATCTTTTTTTTTTAAAAAAAAGAAAGTAGCTTGTATGTGTGATCATTAAAAATGAGTGTTCTTTTGAATGCCTGCAAGAGTTAAATAAATGTGTAATGTTGAAATAGGCTTCACTCTCTGAAGGTCAAAATCAGCATATAATAGGCCCCTTGCTGATACATGAGCCACTCTACTTCCTCAGTTTTACTTACTTAGAGCCTGATGTGTGCCTTCTCATCCCTCCAAATCACTCTTACCCCAAAAAAACAAGAATGTGCTGTAAGAAATAGTATTGCTGTTGTTATCCCACAGAGGTCTGGAGCTATTGAATGAAGGGAGCAGTCCATTGGAAGTAATTGCAGACAGTAGGACAGAAAAAAAATTCCAAGGCTGCACACTGCTGCTCCTCAGGACTATTATGGATCACTAACCATTCTGTTTACAATTTTTTAACAAAAAATTGACCTTTATTTATTTATTTATTTATTTATTTATTTTAAATTGTCTTGCATTGTTTTACAAGGCTGGATTATGCAGGAATAGAATTGCACACCTGAGTCTAGATCTATTAATATTGATATTTGTGCTCTGTTAATTGTTGTCCAGATTCTTTGGCGTTTTGCAACTAAAAACTCTTTGTATCCTAGCACACACATGTGCACACACACACATACACATACACATTAGCAATAATGATCCAGGAATAAAATGCCAAATTCTTTATTGAAAAGTAACCCTTAAGTGAATTATTGCTGGAATGACTCTTGACTTCTGCTTATATTTACCATCAATTTCACATCCTCATAACAGGTTTGATTATGATCTCACTGATTGGAAATAATTTCTAATTGGGATTAAGTGTCTTGAAATTTAACACCGTTAAACCTGCTGAAAATTTCTATGAGAATCTAAATTTTTTAAAACTCGTTTTTATTTATGGCAGAGAATATTATTATATTTCCTCTAAGGCACAGTTTCTAAACGGCCGTTCATCTTTAAGTCTGAAAACAAGAGGTATAATAACCTTCACCATTAGAAGTTAATGAGAATAGCATTAATTTCAGCAAAGCCACAGTTGCATCTTATGGACAATGTGATACATAAGCAAAGTAAAAATATCTGGGCTGCTACAAAACCATGACATGACTGCACATTCCTGTTCCAGATGGTATCTTCTGACAGTTTCAATAAGTTAAATTCCAAATATTTAAAGAAGAATTACTGTAAAAAAGGAGCTATCTATACTGTACTTTACCACATGAACTCGATTAGAAGATGTGCAGTTCAGCTTCCTTTTTTTTCCTCATCTCAATAAATACAGAGAGAAGCAGGAAGCTATCCAAAATTAAACTTAAAAAATGGTTCCATAAGGTGATACAGAACCCAAAGGCTTAGGAGTTCTAAAAAGAAAGCTTATAAATTCATAGAAAACATGTTCATAGAGTCATAGAAAAATTAAGGTTGGAAAGGTCCTTAAGATCACCTAGTTCCAGCCCCCCTGCCATGGGCAGGTGTCATGGTTTGAGATTCTCAAACTCATGCAGTCTCTCTCTCACTCACTTGCCTCTCTTTCTTCCCCAGTCCCAAGGAGATGGAAAGGAGAATCAAAAGAATGCAACTCCCACAGGTTGAGATAAGAACAGTTTAGTAACTAAAGATATAACCACTACTGCTACCACCAATAATAATACAAGAGAAATACAAGGGAAAAGAATGCAACAGATCTTCACTTGATACCTAGCCATGCCACACAGTGCCCCCCCATCACCCAATACCTAGCTCGACTACGCAGTGCACCCCATCACCTCATACCAAATCTCAGCCATGCCATGCACCCCCTCTGCACCACCACCCTTCCAGGTCTCTGCTCTCCATCTCTACATCCTGGACATGATGTGCTGTGCTATGGAATACCTCTTTTGTCAGTTTGGGTTAGGTGCCCTGTCTCTCTTTCCACCCGGCTTCTTCCAGGCTTCTTCCCAGCTTCTTCCCTCCTCCCTGGCAAAGCATGAAACTCAGAAAGTCCTTGGCCAGCCTGAACATTCTAAGCCATAGCTATAAACACTGGTGCTATCAGCACTGTTCCCAAGCCGAAAATCCAAAACAGTGCTGCACCAGCTACCAATTAAAGGAGAAAAATGACTGCTGCTGCTGAACCCATGACAGCAGGGACACCTTCCACTAATGTTCATTGAGAATCATTAAAGACAAAATAAAAGTGGTAACAAACCTTTATTCAGCTTGCAAGAATTTGGTTTATCTATGGAAATAACGCTATAGGGTTCCTTATTTTTCTAAAACTACTATGTTGGCCATTGCTACTGTCACTACAGGTCACTAAGTTTTGATAAGTATAGCCTTCCCTATGCTCTTGAGTAAGGAAAAAAAGTAGTTTCAGGAAAAAAGAAACCAGTTTCAGGAAGTAGTCTTTTGTACATCCATATGCATAAATATATGTAGCCATATTAGCCTGAGTGACAATATTAGGAAACCAAATGTGGAAAAGCCATTGAGGACAGATCAGATTTTAAAACCATGAAAACAAGTTCTGTTAAACAATGAAGTGGCCTGAATGAAATTCAGGTATGTGGCCTCATTTGTGAAAGATTAAGGAAAAAATACTTGGAAATTCTATAAAGCCAATACATTTATTTACTTATTTAAGAAGGCTGAATATGTATTCAATACACCAGTTTTAATCTTCTTTAAAAACAAAGCAAAAATGGTATTTGGCTTTAACACATCACTAATAAAACAGTTCTATTATAGTACTGAAAAACATCAAAGAGGTTGGTATATTTTTATCACATTTGCCTTCAATGGACACAGTGACATATGGACTTGGATCTTCTTTTGAACCATAGCCTACTTAATTAGAAAAATAGGGGAAAATATTGTCAAACTAAAAGAAAGTTTATTTTTATTTATAAAAATATATATAAAAGAAAAAGAAGTGAAATACACAGTTGCAGCAGCTCAAAGCAATGCTCTGTCTCCTTTCTTAGAAATCACCCATTTGAGATGCTGGCAGAACATTCATATCTTAACAGTTAGCTCATGCTGTCTCCCATTGAAATGGAGCAACAGGGTGCTGAGCAATTCCCACTGAAATCAACAGTAGCTGACTTCAAGCTCATATTTTCTATAATCTTTGTATCAAGACTTGCCTTGCAGACAAGGTGTAGGGAATACTGACAATCATTGTAACCTTACCCTTCCTGCAACTCCTACAAGACATGCTGAAACATGCTGCTTGATTAATGTAGGGTTAAATAACCTTTCTGAAATATTCTCATTTAAATAAGAAAAGCAAAGAGAGGTGATTGCATGCATCTGGACTTCCAAGTTGGATTTAAAAATCTTTGCTAAGCTATTTCCTGTGTAACCTTAAGGCTTGCAGTAATTGCCCATATGCCTGCTATTATCCTGTAGTAAAGTTTAGAAGCTTCTCTTCCCAAGCATCTCAGAATACTGTATACTTACTGTGCATCAGCTGACATAACATAAATTCACAATATGTCATACCCTGTTTATAAATCTATACTCCAAGGCTGTATGGATACCTCATATCAGCCTTCCAGTATCTAAAGGTGGCCTATAAGTATGGTAGGGAGAGACTCTTCATTAGGGACTGTAATGATAGGACAAGGGGTAATGGGCTAAAACTTAAACAGGGGAAGTTTAGATTGGAGATGAGGAAGAAATTCTTTACTGTAAGGGTGATGAGGCACTGGAATGGGTTGCTCAAGGAAGCTGTGAATCTTCCATCCCTGGCAGTGTTCAAGGCCAAGTTGGATGTAGCCTTGGGTGGCATGATTTAGTGGGAGTTGCAACTGTCCATGGCAGGGATTTGGAACTAGGTGATCTTAAGGTCCTTTCCAAACCAAATCATTCTATGACTGTAAGATTCTATGTCACCTTAGCTCCTTCAAATCCCTGCTGATCTGCCAATTAATTTTGTGATATTCTACATTTCTATCAGCTGACATGTGAAGGGTTGTGAAGGCTGTGGCTACCAATGCACTAGAAGTGCTAATTTACACTTATTGAGCTTCCAGCAAGGCTTTTGGGCAATGTATTTCTTTCCAAATAAGGTCTAGCTCTGTAAGTGATCTAAGAGTATCGTCACACTGCCAAATCAAACACTGTACATTAGACAAACCTTTTGGAGGCTGAGTGGTGTCAGTGTCCCTTTGTTTCTAGTAGCTAAAGGCACACATTCAGGAAATGTATTATAGATTGTTATCTAAACCCAACTCTGTCTGTTTTGAAGCAATCACACAGCTATTCTACTGTCCACCAACATAATCCATATTCTATGATAAGTCTTGCTAACTTGTAGATGTCTCTTAATCTTCAGCATATATTTTACATAGATGACAAATGCTTTTCCCTCTTCACAGCAAAAAGTCCGTGGGGAAACTTTAGCCTGCAAGACATTGGCTTAACCTGCTTTACTGATTCGTGGTTAATACTATGAGCAGACTTTCATCTCACATCACTGTTCCTGAAGGGTAGTGGGTCACTCTACATAGTACCAGAGATAGTGCCAGAATCTACCTTCTGGGTGAGGGTAAAAAGCAGAGAGAAATGGGACAGTGTATCTTAGAGCTAAGTGTGGGATGAAACTTATGTTCAGATTTAGAGAAATTTTACTTTGTTTGAGATGTGAAATAATAGGGCCTTAAACTAGTGAGCTGGCTCGGGAGGACTGAGTATGTAACTGAATGTAGAGGGATATACAGCGCTGTACTTGTAAGTGCAGATCTTAATAGCTGCACTTAAACCTATAATCTAAGAATAAGCATATAAGATTTGCTTAGACTGAACAAGACAAGGTGATACAGTTTAATTTCCTTTAATAACTTGTGGGAAGCTAGGGGACTTTCATCAGTGTGTGACAGAAGTATGGGAGAACTGGATTTTATAATTTCAGCGCTTTTTTAACCTCATGCTAACAATTGACCATATTTGAAAATAAATGTTCCAAGCAGAAAGTCTGATTGGGATATTCTTGTACCTAACTTGACCTTGAATACCTGCAAATTCTTCCTCTACTCTTGATTGTCCATAGTCTGACTACTTAATAACGTTAGTTGTTCACACAAGAAAATAATTAATTCTCCTGTATTCCTGGTGAGTATTTTACATTGCTGCCTCTTTTTCTTATTTTTATGGGTTTGGATTATTTTTTTACATTATGTCTCTTCACAGTGATATGTAAATTCTTTTCCATGCTTTGGAGATCAGCCTATACCCTGTGATGGTGTTGTGATTTAAGCCTCTAAGTCACACAGTTTTCTGTCTCACTCACTTTCCCCTCTTTCTTCCCTGCACTCCTGGAGGGATGGGAAGGAGAATCGAAAGAATGCAACTTCCACAGGTTGAGATAAGAACAGTTTAGTAACTAACTGCTACTACCAGTAATAATACAAAAGAAATACAAGGAAAAAAAAAGAATACAACAGATCTTCACTTGATATCTAGCCATGCCATGCAGTGCCCCCCCATCACCTCATGCCAAGTCTCGAACACACTGTGCACACTCCCCTGCACCACCACCCTTCCAGGTCTCTGCTCTCTGTTTCTACATCCTGGGCATGACGTGCTGTGCTATGGAATACCTCTTTGGTCAGTTTGGGTCAGGTGCCCTGTCTCTGCTTCCTCCCGGCTTCCTCCAGGCCTCCCCTCCTCCCTGGCAGAGCATAAAACTCAGAAAGTCCTCGGCCAGTCTAAACACTCCAAGCCATAACTACAAACACTGGTGTTATCAGCACTGTTCCCAAGCCAACAATCCAAAACACAGTGCTCACCAGCGACCAATTAAAGGAGAAAAACGACGGCTGCTGCTGAACCCAGGACAGATGGTTAAGACAAAGAAGATAGAAGAATGGGTGTGAGGAGCACTGGACCTTCCTTACTGCATCACAGTTCTAAGTTGTGAACTATTATACCCAGGGAAGAAAGCTGCATTCATTTTTTCCTGTCTCTGTTTTTACTTAAACTGTTGCTATTGCATTGTTACATAAAGACCAAGCCATCTGATAGGTATGATCAGATGCATGGAGCCCCTCAGGGGAACTAGATGAAGGAATGCATAGTTTGTGAATCCTGATAGGACTTATACATAATACGGCTGTGAAGCTTCTCAGGTTTGATGAAATGCGACAAATTTCAGGACTTCTCAGACTTAGAAATTGAGGCAAATAGGGAATGTTAACAATGAAAATTTTGTTGAGTACTTATGGACTTTAGATACTCTTGAATGTTCAGTCCTTGTGGTCCTTTTAAAATGCAATAGAGAAGTACAGAGGACCCAGATTTAACTCTTAGAAAGTAAGCAAACCTTGAACAAGACTACAATGCTAAAAATGCAAGATAAGATATAGCTTCAGATAAGACTATTATAAAAAAAAAAATAATTATGGTTTGTAACATTGGATCAGTGTTATAAAACAAATGTTGGAAACGTATGTCAATAAAAATCATGCATCTACGTGATTACATGTTAGGCACTGATATTAAAAAAAGGTGGTTTCAAATGCTACTGCAGTGCATGTGCAGTAGAACTCAGTTCATTAAATGCAGTTTTTGCTACACATTTAATTATAGGCAGGTTTTGTTGTTATTCAGTCTTTTCAAAATATTTGAATTGGATTAAAAAAAAGTATACAGGAAATTGTAATATGTTTTAAACACATTATCTTTGTGTTCCTAGGCACTTCACATATTTTGCAACACTGAGCACCATTTTCTCCTTCATTGTTTTCTTTGCTGTTTGTTTTTGGGGCTTTTCTTTTTTTTTTTTATTTTCCTGTGGAAAATTTCTGTTCAAATTGCATTTACAAATCTGAATAATGTCAAAGTTTTACCATGAGGTGCATACTTGTTATTACAACATCAGAGCTATCTGAAAGTTTCTGGACAGACCATGTTAAAAATGTAGACTTTTCCAAACCAGTGAAAGTTCAGAAGTATTAAAGAGTACCTGCAGTAAATAATACACAACATTTGCCATTATATTTAGAATAGGTTTTGTGATTTATTTTTTTTTAAGAAAAAGGACACTATGCCTCAAAATGAGGACTACATTATTTAATGCCAAGCGATAATTCTAAAGAAGCTAAAAGTAATTTCACAACTTTGTTTCCATGAAAAAAAAAAAAAACCACAACCAAAAACTATTACTTAACTCTTGAAGATGCTACATGTATACTGATTTGTGTTTATTTACATGACCTTGGATCTGGACATTCAAATTGATGCATAAGGAAGAGTCATTGTGATATCAACAGCATCAGTGGGTAATGTAAATACTTCAGAATCAAAACTAGAACTAAGAGCATGAATATGAGCTTGTCTCAAAGCAAGATTTTATGAGCTAAGGGATATTCAATTAAAACTTATTAGTAGTTTGAGACTCCTATATCTAACACTTTCCTGTTTCTTTGAACACTTGCTGCACTCCAGATCTTGTTTCAAGCAGAAGACAACATACCATATGTGTGGAGCTAGGAATGCAATGTTCATCTAATAACAGTTTTAATCTTCTAATGGTCCAAACTAATATAGAAAAGCTGCAGCGGCGCTACTGAAACTACTGGGGGAAGAAGAAAAAATCTTTCATTTATTCCTTTTTTTTTGATATCTTGTTCACCCTTTCATGTAATAAAGATGAAATTTTACTTTCCTTCAGAAAGAGTAGAAGAGGCTTACAGTGAGGTGTCCACATCCTAAAGCCTTCACCAGAAGAAACATGATGGTGTGGATTTCTTTCTTCTTTTTGGTGAGGGAAAGAGAGGATACTTTCTCTCTGCTCAGTCTTGGATGTAGTATGGTTTATTTTTATGATTTCTGACCCTGGGCTGCTGCCCTCTGGCTACTCCCAGCTGAATGCGAGCATGGTCCCTCAGCCTCCCCAGGTTCAGCCACACAGGGTCTTTGTTGGTCCATAACACCCTGGGTTTGCCAGATCTTTCCCACAGAGGCACTGACAGAGCTCAGGCTCAGGCAGGGGAGGTAGCAGGCACTTGGCGACAAGGCAGGAGTTGAAATCAGCTCAGTCCAGCTCTGGCCATGGTAACTCCAGGCCAGCTCTGAGACCTGCATACTCAGCATGGGAAAGAGCCTCTGACCTTTACTTGGAAAGGTAGAAATCATATTTTGGTATTTTGTGATGGACATAATATTAATTTTCCAGCATTTCCTCATTGTCTAGGTACCTAATCATCTGGGGTACTCCTTGACTGCTCAGCAAGGTCCCATAACACATGATATAAGGTTTCAGATAATTAGAGCATGCCTTCTGGACATTGGTCAGATTAACCTCTGGAGTCTCCTGAAACTGAGTGGTTTAGAAACCACTTCTTCCATATCCTGTAAACATATCCTATCTATGCTTAAATATATTCTCAAATATTACCTCTGAGCAGCCAGGAGTTAAGAGACAGAAAGAGACTGCAAAAGGGAACCTTTTCACAAGGTAATTTAGCCAAATAATATAAAAACCTGGGGGTTTCCTCCTCTTCTGAGAGCTCTCACTCTCTTTTCCTCTCTCTTTTCCTTCTATTTACTCCAAATTAACATCTGTTCTAAAAACTAGACACATTCTGGGATCTGTGTTTGGAATCCCAATCTTCTCCAAAGGCTCAGACTCCTCCCTTGTGTCCCATGCCACTAAGAATGCACAGTGAGTACCTACCTATACCAGTGGTAAAGTGACTACTGCCTTCTCCTTTGATGTAGGAATGTGTGTCCAAGCAGCACCTTATTATAGAGATTTTCAAACCTTTATTTCCTTATGGATTGCTCTAATGCTGCAACACAAACACAGCATGCTGATGTCACATTCTGAACTAGCCCATCTAGGTATGGATTTTCCCAATTTATAACTTTATGGTCATTTAATTCGAAATGAATTCATGTTATCTGTATGTGTATAACTTCTAGATCCATGTTACACCAACAAAAGTATCCTTCGTACATATAATAGGTTCTTACTATTGATTCTATGATTCTGTACAACATAGAAAATAAATACATTACAGCCATTTTGTCTCACTCAGTTTCCAAAGTTAATTCTGTGACAATCCATAGAATAGGCATACTTTTGGACTGTTTGCTTAACTTTACATTACTTTTTACTGATCTTACATTGCCTAATGTGAAACAGATACCACTGTGAAAAGAAAAAGCACATAGATCTAAAAATATTATACTATGGTCAGTGCTAAAATAATGATGTTTTTCAGAAAAATGGTTTTTTTTTTTTGAATGTTGACTTTGAATCCCAAAGTCCATTTTGACTGTGTGTTAAATTCAAATATTTGATCAGAAGTGAAAATATCTGTCTTAGCTGTCTGCTCAGATACTGTGGTAGATGCGAGTCTTAAGAAAAATTTGATGGAAGACAGAGGATTAGTCTAAACTATTTGACATATTTAAGATACAGTGAAAATTTATTCCATTGTCTTGCCTTGCTTATTGCTGTGGAAATATTTATAATAGTTTATTGTAAATATGCTGTAGCATCAAAATGCAAACTACAACTTTTCGCTGCTTAATGCTCTGATATATCATCAAAGAGGGAATTACTGAAGAAATATTTTTTCCTACAAAAAGCAAGCTAAGCATTTCAGACCTGAGCCAGCCTCTCAGCTGTTGCATTGCTAATTCCGTGAATGATCTTTTAAAACTGATCTAGGTTGTTTATCAACTATTTAATGTAAGTGTCTGGAAGTTAGGTGGATCATTTTTAACAGGAAATTCTGATATAGGTATGCAGTCCAGTGGATCTGTTTGCAATCATATACATACTTTTTACATTTTAAAAGTATAAGTTAGGGCTAACTATGTTCTAAATATTTTGAATTATACTAGAATAAATTACTCTGAAGATTAAAAAAGACATTGAAGTATTGCTTTCAAAAAATGTTCTGAGCCAAAGGGAACACATTTTTATATGTAGACCTAAGAAATTTAATGTTAGTTAGTTAATCGATGTTTTACAATCTAAAAAATAACACCCTTATTATTATTAGTCAAGTTACAATGGTATCAACAATTATAGTCTAAATTAATTGGACTAATACTCTAAATATTGTAGGAAAAAAGCCTTCATTATTACAGTTAAAAAGTTGCATGGAAACGCTCTCGTCTTAACTGCGTGTCTGTGCTTATGTGTTCTCACTCCCAGCACTCAGCTGGGTCAGATGGTCATTGCTGCCATCACCAGGTGGGACCTGTTAGATCCTGGAGGGTTTTGCCAGAGGGAGCATGCTGCTAATGAAAGAATAGTCCCACCTAGTGTTTATTCTTCTAAGCAGGTCACGTTGTAGCTAGCATCTTACTGTTCACACTACTGCTCTAACACATCAGTTATCAAATATCATACTTAGTGTTCACTATCTAGGGCTGCCAGTACCATACTGGTCTCTCTTCTACACCACATTTTTATTCTTACCAGAATGACTATTTATAATTGCAATCTATTAATTAGCAGAAGATGTAACACTGTACAACTGCTCAAAGTTTAAAAAGCTAAAACTAACTTGGTTAGCAGTTGCCTGGCTGCTAGACAACAGTTATAACAGTTAAACTGAGCTAAAATCAGCTTGGACTAAAATAAGTAGAGCAAGTTGTGGGAGCCTCTGCTGTAATATCAATGAATAGGCAGTGGCCTTTTGTTAGCAATGGCAAAGGCAGCCATAGTAAGCTGTATAAGTAACTGCATGACTTGCATTTGTTATCTAAATTCTTCCTGAAACAGCAAATAAGTAATGAGAAGATGTGTTTAAACTGTTAAGTATATTCCAAATTTTCTTAAGAATGATTTATAATAGAATTTAGACCACATCATTAAAAGTGTAATTAAAAAACAAAATCAATAGAACAGGTCTAGAACTAAAATTCTTAATCTTAATTTTAAAAATTGATATATATTTTATGCCTAGATTCAGTTACACAAGCATGTGAATAGATTCAATGAAATGTAGCTTGACTCTGCTATTTGTAGAATATTTCAAGTGATTTTTTGAGATTACATCTAAAGTTGCAAATTACTAAACATAAACTTCTGAACTAATTCTTTCATATTCTAAAAGTAGTATGATATAAATTAAATGTCAGTATCATGATGCATGGTAGTGAGACTACCACCTCATTCACATCTGTTTACACGCATCATTCATTCCACAAAAGGTTAATATATGCTTATCTCTCTTGTACTACTTCAAGATTTCTTTAAAATACAAATAGTTCTTTGATAAAAAAATATAAAAGAATAATAATTAAGGCATTATTTGACGGCTGAACTTGAAATACATAAGCAAAAATTACAGTATTGTGTTAGAACTATGCTCAGCAGACATTAAAAGGTAAAACATGTTTCACAGCAAGAAAAATTCTGCAGTGTATCTGAAAGGTTACAAATGTGATTAACTGTGGCAGGTCTCATGTGCTCCGCTCATAAATCTCACACCTGGTAATGCATTAGGGATGGCAGGTGTAAACATGATGAAAAGGTGCAATTTCATAATGCCATACAAGATTAAGACAAGCAAATTAAATTGGGATTTGGAAACGTAAAAAGATATTTTTTACTGCTACTGCTATTATTATGGCATATAACACTGCAGCTAGATTTTAGCTTCAAAGTCATTAGCACTTATAAATATGTAAAGTCTTCAAAAAAGTAAATTCCTCAAAAGGTAAAATCCTCCAAACTATTTCTAATAGTATCTTGCAGTTTACTAGTACCCATATGTACCCAACATATGTGCTCTGGAAAAGGATCACTTACTGGATATTATGGCATATGTCACCTTGGCAAGAAGGGGACTGTATACCAAGCTCTTCAAACACAGTTTCTTTTAATTATGCACTAAATATGATTTAGGCGGAACATTAAAAAATAAAAAAGAAAGAAAAAAAAAGAAAAAGGGTTTAACACATCCTCAAGCAGATTTTAGCAACTGTGCATTTAAAACTCTTTGTAACACAATTCTATTTCATTTTGACCTGGGTTTGGATGTTCTGACTATAGGTATGTCTCCAGAGTCCCAATAAACATAGTGATTCTTCACTGTCTAGGAGGCAAAGGGTCTATACTGATATGAAACACACACACACACACACACACACACACACACACTACACCTGCCCTGTCTTTTTTACAGACCAGTGCTACAACATCTGCCATGTTTGTGTTAAATAGAGAAACATTATTCTTGATAACCATTCAGCTGCTCAAAGATAAGTAGAAATGTGGGGCTTTAGGAGAGAGCATTTTCAGGTATATTCATGCTATCACCAAACAGCTTTTAAACAATGCGTCTAACTTTCCATTTGTGATTCTCTCCTCCTTGTAGACTGATCATGTCTGTAGTGTAATGGAAGCAGTGTAATTGCACTAGCAGTAGCCTTAACAAATACATTAATAATTCCTAATTTCTCAAATTCCAACCTTCAGTTACCTAGTTTCCCATGTATCAGAGCTGTTTGAAGTGTCTAAGGATAATACAGCTTAAGACAGAGATCAAGACTGAGCAATAGAAACATGTCAATTTTTACACTAATAGACAGATCCCTACTATGTTGTGCAAGCAAATTACTATTTTCAGTTTCTGTCACTGATATTTAAAATACAAATGCTTTAAGAAGGTAAAAGTTAAGACCAGTTACTACTGGAATAAATTATGACTTCGGCTGCGTGGAGACCTCATAGCAGCATTCCAGTATCTGAAGGGGGCCTATAGGGATGCTGGGGAGGGAGAGGACAAGGGATAATGGGTTCAAACTTAAACAGGGGAAGTTTAGATTGGATCTGAGGAAGAAATTCTTTACTGTAAGTGTGGTGAGGCACTGGAATGGGTTGCCCAGGGAAGTTGTGAATCGCTGGCGGTGTTCAAGGACGGGTTGGACATAACCTTGGGCAGCATGGTTTATTGGGAGGTGTTCCTTCCCATAGCAGGGGAGTTAGAACTAGATGATCTTAAGGTCCTTTCCAATCCTAACTATTCTATGATTCTATGATTCTGAATACATGCAATGATTATGCACTTACATGTTTAAGATTAATGTACCAAACACTAAGACATAACTTGAAGTTGTCTAATTCAAAAAACAGTTATTGAAAAAAAAAGAAAAAGACAGTGTATTTGTGTAGTTAAATTGCTTGGAGAAAAAAATATTTTCTCTTTTCAAATCTTTTGCAAATGAATGTCTTCAAAAGTGCAAAAATAAATAACAAATATTTCTAACACTACTTTACAGAGAAAAGCTTTAGAAAAATCAGCTGTTGAAAAATGTTTCCCTGGCACAGCTATCTCACACTGCAGAGAAAAAATAAGATAATCCAAATGACTGATAATGGAAAAGACACAACCTGACCAATGGTTGTTGACATATTACTTAAATTTGACAATTACAAAGTATTAAATCAACTGTTGTTTAATGATAAAGACAGGAATGGAGTAATATTTGTGTCACAAAGGTTATAAAATTTAAAATGTAAAGTGATTGTTCACAACAAGACAAAATACTGGTATTTTGAATTTTCACTGGCAAGCTCCTTTATGGAAATTATAAGTTCAGAGGAAAACTGTTCCTTATGGCTCATTTTGTAAGAGTGGAGGAAGGCCAGGGAGTACTCTTAACCCAAACATCTATCAAAGCCGAGTTCCACAGTAAGAGGTCTGTCGTGCACACAAGGAAAACATAACTAAATAAAGTACCCAATATTATTCATTTTGATAAAAAAACCCAAATCTGAAACTCAGTTTCACAGAATAAATCCCTGCAAATTCTTAGTTTGAGAGTTTCAGGCTTGTGCTTCTCTGGCTTTTCTTTGCCTACAGGAAGCCCCAGAAAGTCAGCTGCTGTGAATCTCATTTGCAAGCACCTATGTTCCCTCAAAAGGGCATTTATCTCCTGTATATGATGCAACACATACATGCCTGTTTCTGGCTTACTCACACATGATGGAAAGAAGGAACTTCCTTTCAATGCTCTCTCAGTGGAGTCATGTTTCTTACACTGTTGAACTATTTCTATGAAAAGACGTAGCCTTTATCAAGCATGATAATTTGCTTATCTTTCTAAGAATGATATGCTATTCAGGTTATGATCCTGTTAGCTTTTTTAAACTCAGTCCAGATATACAATCCACTGTTGTAGAAGAGTTTTATAAAAATGCCCCAGCATGGTGCTGCTACATGCAGAAACACCTTCACAGAAACACATGAAACATAAGGACAAGTTTTGACCACTTGCATTTTCTAAATAAGTCACACGTTGTTGATAAAGATTTGTGAATGTGCTTTCAGATTTCTTCTTTCTTCTCTACTTGGCTAATTACTTTATGCGATTTCCGACATGAAACTGGTAATTATTCCAAATGTATGTAGTGCATCTTTGTAACCTTATCTACACAGATGCCTGTAACCTTAGTTATACCACATTCTGTCTTTCCACTTTATAATGGTGACATCAGGAGTATGTGAAGAATACAGTCAGTAAATCTAAAAGCTGATATCTAGAATTCTCTTCTATATCTTGTAATGGCATCACAATCTTTTTCACTGACCTGGTTGTGTTTTGATTGACTCAGTAGCAGCATTCCACAGACCCACTGGTTTCTCTCTTGTTGAAAAAGTTAGTCATAATCCATAATCATGAAGCATCCTAACTTCTTCCAGCCTTTGGCGATGCAGTAATGCAATCATGAGGAATGGGACAACAGGTCACCTCAGCCAGCGTCTGTGGGAAGGTGAGGTAATACAGCCACAAAACACAGCCATTCATTGAATTATGTAGATTAATTGTGGTTGGATAGTATCCTGGTACTGATTCTTCTCCATCTTTACCTACTTCTTTAACAGTTTCTCTTGGGAGGAAGACTGCAGATTCAGTGTTCAGAAAGGTCTAAGAAATTTACTTATTCCAACTTCCTACAAATGCGATTTGAAGTTATAGCATCTCATTTCAGTATTCAGTGCATGCCCTCGGAAAGTAAGTACAATCTAGGCATGAGAAAAGGGTCTATGTGTTTCTTTTCTCCTTTTCTTGCAATTTTTCCTTCTTATCACCTCTTCCCCTCAAAAAAGGTCATATTATTTATCATTATAGTTTTTGGTTTTTTTTTTCTGTGTGCTGGCTTTGGCTGGGATGGAGTTAATTTTCTTCACAGTAGTCAGCATAGGGCTGTTTCTTATTTGTGCTGGAAACAGTTCTCATAACACAGGGTGTTTTAGCTAATGCTGAGCAGTGATTACACAGCCAAGGCCTTTTCTGCTCCTCAACCCACTCCCCCAGGGAGCAGGCCAGGGATGCTCAAGAAGCTGGGAGGGGACACAGCCAGGACAGCTGACTCCAAATGACCCAAGGTATATTCCATACCATATGGTGTCATGCTCAGCATATAAAGCTGTGGAGAACAACACTCTAGGAACTATTCAGCACTGGAAGAGTGGTGGCTTTATTGGGTTTTAATATATGCTCCTGGCATTTTAGCCATAAGAATGCTATAGAACCAATATTCAATTTCCTAGTAAGCAGCTTTGTGCTATTTCTTTGCTCTTCCTGTTTCTAAACTGTAAATTATATTTAGAGGCTTCTGAGAGTAAGCTTACATTTGTTTTCATTTCCGTTTGCTTTTCTTTGCTGTCTTGTCATTTTCTTGGGTTTATTTTTCTTTTTTTTTGTTAGGGCTGTTTTGTTGGTTTCTGTCCCATTTATGTTTCTATAAAGTCATTAAGCCATTTTAATATTTACCTTCTGATCATTACAAATTATGAGTCCCTATTAGACAGACATTCTAATTTTCCTCTGGCAAAAACTTCCCCTCATGAATTGTTTATTTTATTCTTGACATAGTCTCTATAACGTGTTCTTTGTGGAAATCTATTTGTGGTTTTTTTATTATTAATTTACAAGATTTTCCACATCTAACCAGTGTGTCATTGTAACCATTGGCATCAGCTTCCCACTGTTAAAAAAATATTTTCTAGTGACAAGAATTCTTTTATTTTTGGTGATACATCCTGTATCTGTATTCAAGATTTTTAAGCAAGATCCCATGAATAGTGCATGCAACACAAGACAACAGAGAAGTATACAGGAACAGCATCACAGTTGTCATGTGTTCAGGTGTAGATACGTTTTAAAGGGAGATGTAGGAAGGTCACCACAGAGACCTCTCACGACCATGAAAAGTAACATGAAATATTTTTTCTGCAATTCATACAGTTCCTACTTTGCTTTGCAGCCCTTCTATATGCAATCTGCAAGATTTCCTAGAGTTAACAAATTTTTCCTTGCAGTCAAATGACTTAGTGTGAACATGCAAACCGTACCAGTTTTCAACATTTTGATTCACAATCTGGATACAGAAACACAGAGCTGAAACAAGCTCAGTACTGATAATAGTGGTCTAAAAATTTCGAAGTAACACTGAGAGTACAACATTATATTACAAGGAGAATGGATGCTATTGAGTTTTTATCCTTTATGTAAAAGTAGATAACCAGAACACTTGCCCAGCAACTCAGACTGTTGAGGTCCTTGAATTCCCAAAACAACAAAGTTGTAGCTAGACCTTATAGTGCAAGAGGTGGAGATTGGATGATCTCAGTGTGAAAACGATGGACCTCTTTGAAATGTAAAATAGCTGGAATACAGGTGCACCTCTTCCTAATCACTAAATCTCATTCCTGAGAAATTTGCTCACTGAATCATTTTGAAGATGTTCCTAATGTAAAAAAAAAAAAAAAAAAAAAAAAAAACAACAAAAAAAGCTGGAATCTCCAATGGAAAGAGTAATATTTTCCTGTTGTTGAGAGACCTAGACCATTCTCTCCACATGCTTTTCCTTCTTTCCCCAATTCCTTCCATTTTTCTATTCTCTCATCCTTAGGAAAAATGACCAATGCACTCTAATAAATGGCCTCTGTCAACATTCTAGATATCTTAAAATTGGGTATCACATCACTGTATGTAACAGAAACAGCTCCAAGGCATTCAAAGAGAGGCCATGTGCCAGCATTCCCTTCTATTCAACATCTCTGTTACTGTCTTTGCAAGCTAAGCTGCTGTTGACATATCAGAACCAGAAAAATAGTAATCAATCTAGTGCAAAAGGGCCGGATGATAACTTCATTTGGTAGTTTGTACACTGTGGTATGTAGATAAATTTTCATCAAGATGGTCATCTATGGGTTTAGTGCTCATCTGCTGTACTCTTGTTTGTTCTCCCACCCACCTCCCAGATCTAAACATGAACAAATATTTCAGCTGTTCCTCAGGGCATACACTTTTTTCTCTCTGGGATTCATGAGCAGTACATAGGAGTACACTTAAAAAAAAAAAAAAATAAAGAGCAAAGTTGGATTCTTGGGTTGTCAGTTGATGTGAGGTCAAAGTCACACAAACAACTTTCTCATACTGAATGCGGAAGAGTCAACTGAGTTCCCAGAAGCATGATCATGGATGCAAAGCCTTTCATAGTCAAATTCTAAGCACTGCTACACAAGCATATCACTACTGTGAATGTGAAAGCAGGGTATAAATGCTTGCAATGTTCATGTTCCTCTAGTACTTGGGGAATTTTAATGAATACATGTATAATTCATTTAAAAGGAAATAACTGGCATGTGGTGTACCAAGAAGTGTGACCTGTTCCATTGATGTTAATGATAACAGCCTCAGCCAACTGCTGTGATGAACCTCCTTGAACCTTACAATAGCTCATATATTTTTCCCTTGCTATAAATGTTTTATTTTACCTGATACTGTAATGAAATTGTCAAGATAATGAACAGAGTAATCATTTCACACAAATGGCTGACTTTAATTAAAAATCACAGTGTTGACTGCTAAAATATGGGGCTAACAGATCATTGATCAGATTACAGAGCACTGATAATTGAGATGTGACCATACACACAAAAACCTGTGAACCCCACCTTAACAAAGGATGTAATGTTCCCTGTCAGTAAGCAGTAGTCTCAACACATCATTAGCTCATATATATGCAATTCTTTACTCAACTGTTAAGTCTGCAAGAGAAAATATTACCTGTAATACCATTTCCAACATAACTAATGAGGCAAATACTAAGGTGAGGGATGTCAATGTTCTAAGAATATGGTTTCCAGGAGTGATGAATACATAAGAGTGTTTGTGGCCCATGTTACGTTTGGTAATGAGGAGCAGAAACTCTTCCATCTTACAGCATTCTGTTCCATGGCTACCTAAGAAAGAGACATTCACTGCAGAGAGAAACTGAAGTTGGCTGTTCCAAAGAATGTCTCAAACCTACACTGTTCTGAATGTTATAATCAGTTTTATGCCTTGCTATTTTCTGGTCACACAATATTCATCATAGCCACAAGCTTATAATGCATCACATATCATAAAGACAGAGCTATATTATGTTGCAGAGAAGCTGCCTGCTCTAGTCAGTCCCACTGACTATTACCCACTTCTAGTGATCCATGTGGGTGCTACT
>JASSUY010017156.1:34428-45753 GCA_032466535.1 Forpus xanthops
GTACTGAGAGGACAAAGGGTAATGGGTTCAAACATAAACAGATGAAGTTTAGATTGGATCTGAGGAAGAAATTCTTTCGTGTAAGGGTGGTGAGGCACTGGAATGTGTTTCCCAGGGGTGCTGTGCATGCTCCATCGCTGGCAGTGTTCAAGGACGGGTTGGACATAGCCTTGGGTTGCATGGTTTATTGGGAGGTGTTCCTTCCCATAGCAGGGGGTTTGTAACTAGATGATCTTAAGGTCCTTTCCAACCCTAACTATTCTATGATTCTATGATTCTATATACTACTTTTTAGAAGTTCAGGGGGCTTCAGATAGAATAATCACTGATTCTTATTCTCTACTTCTGTTTTGGCAGATAGGATGAGTATAAGAAAATAGACTTAAACAAATTTGTCTTTATAAATCACAGTAATTAAGGTGAAGCAGAATGATCTGACAGGGACCAGAATAGTTTGCACATGTGAATAAATGTCTGGCCATTGTGGACATGGTGTGAAATGACAGGGTTTTATGATACTCAGCACTGATGCCGCCTTTTCAAAACTTTTATTTCATTTATTACAGGCAAAGAAATCATGCCCTTTATTCCCAGGTTTCTTTATTACGTTTTGTCTAGAATGTTACACTATTCGGTTTCTAATATTACCTTTGAAAGCCACACAGTTTTCGCAGCAAGGCACTCAGAACATTTCAGCAGTCTTCTATGTGCCAGGTGCCAGTTTACTGTCATAGAAAAATTAGTGTTCAAAATTTCTAGGTAAAATTATACATTGCATTATATTTTTAGCAAAAATTATCTTAAGGATGGATCTCTGAATCAGTATAAAACATCTTTTAGAACTCATCAGAAGCCATATGACAGTGTTTATCTTTGTCTGTTATGATCATATAGATATTCTGATTAACTGTTAATAAAATTTGAGGTCTATGAAAGGGACTCCATCTGGTGGTAGTTATAGAAGTACCCATCTTCTAAAGAAAGCATACTGTATTCATTAATCAAACCATTGTTTCTCAGCAGTCTCATTAAACTGAAAAGCAGTATGACTGCAGCCCACTTGTTTTAGAAATTTATTGATAGATTTTCTTTGCTTTGCCTTTTTTAGGTTGGAGAATGTTGATTCCTTAACAACAAATTTATCAGAAAGGAAATTCAGTCTCCAGCAGCACAAGTAGAAAGCTGAAGGTAGACATACTATGAGATCCTGCAAGTCAGATGTATTTTGGCATTTGCTGGTTTCAGTCAGTTTTGAGCCATAAATTTTCCAAGGATTACAACTGAAAGGCAGCAAGCCACTCTGACAGCTCCACATTCAGAGACACTCAGGCTTTAGCTTTTCCAGAGGAGCTCAAGATTTGTGAAGAAAAAGGAAGAAGTTATTTCAAAGTAGTATGACACCAAGCTTTACAATATTGAATTGTTGTGCAAAGTAATTGCATTTCTTGCATAGCCATACTCCAAAACAACACTGTAAATCTCTCTGCTCTAGAATAATCAAAGCAAATTATACAGAATCATTCCAAACACTGAAAGGCTATTGTCAGACAGACCTGGGAACAAGTGTATCTACACAGCATTTCTCTAGGTCGGTCTGGATTTCTAAAAGTCAGCCTCTACTGACTAATTTCTGATGAGACAGCCCTTTACTCATTTAAAACCAAGCTTCTATTAGATTTATGAGAAATCATAACAGGAGCTCAGGATAAATCATGCTATTTAAGTGTATAATTAGAGATAACAGGAAATATGGAGATGATGCAGTTCTGAACAAGTTGTTATACCAGGACCCATTAACAAACTTCAGAGAGATGGCCAGTAGCTCCTTTGCACTGCTTTTGCTCCTACAGTGGTAACAGTAAAAATTAACAGTTTTGATGAGTGGCATTTAATGGCTGGCCTCTTTTAAAGCTGCAGCCCGTATTCTTTTAAAGTAAAAAAAACCTTGAAAAGTTATATATTAGCTGATATGTAAAGATACATATATATGACTTTATACACTCAACAAGCTAAGAAGGTGTTTAGCTCCCAGATGCTTCTGCTTCTAGGCCATGGAGAAGAATTATTGTGATATGAACATATCCTTGACATCTGCAATGAAACCAATTCACTTAGTTGCCATCACATTTTAAAAACATTTGGTCATTAACAGTCAAGATGTATCTGAACAAATAACCTAAGGATGAAAGATTTCCTACCTATTACTTACTAGAAATGTTTTTCTTTTTTTTTTAATGAAATAATAAAAGTAGCTTTAGTTAAGCAAATAAAGATTTAAACATATTTCAAGGTAGGTAAATGTGTAAATACTGAATGTAAGACCTGTAATTTCTGCAATTTCAGAAGGTTTATCTTTGATACAAAATCAACATTTGCCTACCTTTGAGGTTTAATATACTGGACTATGAAAGCTGAATTTTAACTAATATCATGCTTAGGTTATATGACATAAAATATATTAGAAGCACAATATGAGGTCAAGAAAATTCAAAACTTAATGCTTTGGAATATCTCTAATAACGGACTTTGTGCTACTTTTCAGTGTGTACTAGGATATTTATATGACTAGCAAAAATATTTATTTCATTATAGCAGCTTATATCTTCAAAAAGTAGAGACATTGGAAGCGTTTTTGTTGGTTTTTTGGTTAGATTTGGGTTTTTTTAAATGCCTATCTCTATCTTTGAAATGAAACATGATACTGTGCATGACATGATACTGTGCATGACTA
Source organism: Forpus xanthops (assembly GCA_032466535.1). Classification (NCBI taxonomy): domain Eukaryota; kingdom Metazoa; phylum Chordata; class Aves; order Psittaciformes; family Psittacidae; genus Forpus; species Forpus xanthops. The sequence continues at coordinate 37,160 of JASSUY010017156.1, forward strand.
TGCATGACAGCATGATAATCACTCTTTTTATGAATTCTATCACTATTTAATAAGTCTTTAAAATCTCAGACTCTGTAATAACTCCTAAATCAGATCAATTTACTTTAAGATGTAAAGGTAAAATATCTTCCAAGGGAAAACCAGGATGGGACTAAAGACAAAACACTACATTATGCCTGCAAGAAGAAACTTTCAGCAATGTCTGTCACATAGTGACATGCAGATGTATGCACTTTCTCCCTTGAACACTATAACCAATTAAGCTTCCTTTTTCTAAGCCCATTAACATTATCATCAACCTTTGTTAATACTAAGAAGTTTTGCTGAGTCTTATTCTGTGTATATTGATGGCAGTTTATATCTACTGAGTATAAATAGCTTGAATGTGAGAACTTATTCTTAGAAGAAAAAAATGTTTATTTTCCAAATGAGTGCTCATGGTTAATATTAGAAAAGTGACTTGTTAATATTTCTTTTTTATGGCCCAATAGGTATACATATTTTCTTACACATACATAAGGGCCAGATGAGGGAGCTGGGCTTTTTTAGCCTGGAGAAAACGAGGCTGAGAAGATAACACTCTCTACAACTACCTGAAAGGAGGTTGTAGCGAGGTGGGGTTTGGTATCTTCTCCCAAGCAACAAGCAATAGAACAAGAGGAAATGGCCTCACATTGCACCAGGACAGCTTTAGAAAAAAAGTTATTTACTTAAAGGTTGGTCTAACACAGGAACAGTCTGCCCAGGGAAGTGGATGTGTCACCATCCCTGGAGTTATTTAAACTGTAGATGTGATGCTTAGGGACATAGTTTAGTGGTGGACTTGGCAGTGCTAGCTGATGTCTTGATTCAATGATCTTAAAGATCTTTTCCAAACTAAACAATTCTATTATTCTATACTACAATGAAACACAATATCAAACTGTTATTTTATATTACAGATGTTTGTGATATAAAGTTTCCCAATAATTTCACTCAGTAAAAAGCACTGTTAATGTCTGACCATTTGCACCTTCATTTTCCTGGAAATTCTCAGATTACAATTATTTCCATTATAATTTTTTCTTTTCTAATATTATCATTCTCTTCATTTAGTATAATTCAAATGTAGCTACTTTTTAATACGGGGAAAACCAACTATGTCAAAGTTTACTAAAAAGAATGCAAGAATAAGTTGTGTCTCAAACTAGTCTGTCAACCCTTGTATGGCATGAAGAAAGGAAATGACACATAAATTACAAGTTAATATTAGCAATCTATATTTTGCGAAGACATTTTAATAAAGTCAGTGGAGTTGTTCATACTTTCGTCTTGTTCTTGATAACACAGGTGTTTTTCCATGCTTTTTCACACACTCCAAGTCACATTTTTAAGTAACACTAGCCTGCCAATAAAACTATATTGTTTTCAGTTCTTATAGATCTTCATTTATGAAGCAATCAAACTGTATAGTCTTTATTGACTTCTGTTATGCTTCCATCTCACAGTAACCCAATGTCAGTTGTTCAAAACTGTTAGTTTTCAAGTGCTATGAAGTCTTATAAGTTGTCAAAGTCTTGCTGTCATTGTGTTGGGAGATTGTGAGTAAGAATGTGAAGGGGGTCGTTTTAAATGATTCCTGTCAATTAGTTTTCACAAATGAGTCATGTATTTGTAGTCTATCCCAGAGAGTTTCCAGCGGTCTTCCCATGTTAGCAAAGCAACTGTGTCCATTGCTGATTGATATTTCATGCATGAAAACTGGAGTTGGCTGGAAGATGAAAGTGGCTGTTTTGAATTAGAAGATGCATAGCCATTCAACAAAAAAAGACTTAATTTCTAATTGCACTGCCACTTTTCAATTCCAAAGTCTGCAGGCCCTATGAGATTTTCCAGCAGTCTTTTCCAGACATCTTCACTGGGGAATTAAACAGTCCTGTTACCAAAAACTCAAACCTCACTTTTATTCAGAATATAGCATGCAGAACACATTTTTTACCTATGAAATGTATCTACAAAGTGATAAATTGGGCAATTCAAATGTTACAGCTGTATATTAACTTCTCCTGTTTGTGCTTAAAATAGTCATGGTCCCTGGAAGTAAAAATTAAAAAGAAAAAGTTATTAATAAATTCTTGGCATTTCAAATTCTAGCTTCATTTACCTGTTCATAGTTTTAGCACTCATTTGGCAGTGTTTGCAGAGAGCAACTGTAGTTTATTACACCAACTGGTATCAGTGAAAGACAGATGAGCTTTTAGCACAGAAGCCCTTCTTCAGACCTATAGTCTAGTCTCCTTTTGACAGCAGTTTCTCTTTTACCTTTCACTAAATGGAATTGCAGTAAGCAGACCAAGGAATCATTTACTTTTTAAAGACCCTACAGGACTCAGATACACCACATTTTTAATAACAAACAAACAAACAAGCAAAAATCCAAACAAACAAAACAAAAAAAAAACCTACAAAACTAACAATTGAAAAGCCCAAACAAACAAAACCACAAACAAGCAAGCAACAACAACAACGTGATTCAAAAATCCTTCAAGCTAAACCCTTAATATGTGCGAGTTAAAGTGTTGCGGTTTGTCGGGGATAAGGGTTACCCAAGGTAGGGTGAGGGTTACCCATAGTGACAAAGAGTCCAGAGGGCAGTGGCGGAGCAGTTAGTCGACTCAATATGAGTAATAAACCAAACTTGATTTATTACGCTACAAATCCGTATTTATACATTGTTACACACGCACACTAGCTGTTCACATGTTATTATTCTACTCATTATTGGCTAACACCTGCTGTCGACGCACACAAGTCCAATTGTTAATTGGATGATTCTTTCCCGGATCCATATCTTGTTGGCAACAGGAACTTCTGCCAAGGCTCACCTATCTTCAGCTTTCGGGATATTCCGCAGACGTACAGCTCCCTTCGTCTCCCCTCTATCTCTCAGGACATTACACAGATGTACAGCTCCTTTCATCCCTCCTTTATCAGGATCCTGCAATTATTCATGACTTTCCAGCCTGCTCAAGGACAGCTTGTTTACAGCTTGTTCTTAACTCTTCACTTTGCTTAGTTTCATCATGACTTGCAGTCAGGCCTAACACTTAAGTTATACCAATATACTTAGGCAGCTAACATTCTTCTAATTACGTGGTCTAATATATATATAAAATATGGTGCAACAGCCCTGCAAAGACAATTAGAAAACCAGCGCCAAGCAGCATCACTGCAGTGCGAGGTGGCAGGCTCACTTTCTGCAGGTGTCCCAGCAGAGGCTCTGCCCCCTCCCCCCCCCCCCCCTTCATGAGTCTTAGGCTCTTGTACTTACTGACTAAAATTCACACTCATTCTGACGCAAGTGGCCAGCCTGCATTGGAAGAAGTGCTCAGCAGTAACTATAAGGGTTTACAAGGGTCGATGCTTAACTTATCTATGGTTACTCTTAACTTATCTATGGTTACTCTTAACTTATCTGTGGTTATTCTTAACAGTTTGAAATATATTCCAACTCATCAAAGCCTGGATTGTTCAGAGCCTCTAACGAGCCATGCCCCCCGTCTCTAAGCCAGCTCACAGCATTAAAGCTTAACCTTTCATAGGTGAATTTGGATTTCAGGTTAAGGTCATTTTATGAAAGTTTTAAAAAATACATTTTTAGGCTATATGAGTTGATGGTAAGAATTATTCTTTAATGTCACCATAGTCACCAATCCAGGAATAGGGTCTGGGTAAGCAATCTATTTTATCTTCTTATTTGAACTTTTTTTTGAACTGTAAGAATTCAGTAGAAATGCAATATGTGTATGCAAAACTGATTTGAGGTTCATAAAGTCATGCAATGCACCTGAAGTTTTGTTTTCACGTAAACCCAAAAGCTCATTCTCTGTCATCTGTAAAACCGAGAAAGACATTTTGTGTTTAATCATTTTAGTATTCATTGCTAAAATCATCATTTAATATAATTTAAATATATTTTTATCATGTTCTACATGATACTTATGACTAGAAAGATCAATAATTTTCCTAAATAAGTTTAGACTTCACCACCTATGCATACACAAAATGGAAAGAGTATATTGAAATTTTAAGCAACCAAATGAATATGTTTTGCTCCTATTTCAAACACTAACATATTGCACACTGTAAAAAAAGCAATATATTTTGATAATTATGAATTATCCTTATTATACTATAATACACATGCAATTTGTTTGTTAATGCCTGTTAAAAATATCTACTCAAAATGCATTTTCACTGTAAATAAACCTCCAGGAACAAAATGAGATTGTTTTTTTCAATATGCGCACTACATTCTGCTACTGTTAATGTCCACAGCCTATTTATGTTCTTTGTGCCAGATGCAAACTTTGGTTGCTTACATTACTGGGAAATGCAAGACTCTGCTCATTTTACTGACTGTTTAACAGAGTTCATTCCATCATAATTTACCTGACACAGTTTTCCACTGACAAGAAGAAAGCAAAGGCATACTCAAGTAACTGACTCTATTTCTCATTTTGCTTTGCTTCATGAATTTATAAAAATGGAAAGGTAATAAAAGGTAATTTTTGAAAATTTAATGCTATTGCACAAATGCAATTATTTTATCAATTACACTAAATGCTAGATAACATCTATACATTCTCCAAGACCATTTAATTCATGTTGCTAACTATTCTGTCAGTAAATTCAGGAAAACCTTTCTAAGGCTGACAGAATCTCCTCTCATTTTCAAAGTACATTAAAGCCATCTCACTCTAAAAGAATGCAAATTCTGGACCAGAGTTTAACCTCATTATTTGAAAAACACAGACAGATCAAAGGCAAGACTACACTTCCAAATTAGTCTTTTCTTATCTCAGCCTCAGAAAGTGTCAGCTGATCACCTACAGTTGTGCTTCTGTCAGATCCCATTACTGAAGGAGATCAATGCTACTCATTCAGCCTTTGACCTTCTGGTGAGACAGTCTGATCCCTTGTATCTCTGGAAATGTTTCTCACATTTGATAATTTTTGAATCATTTAAAACAAGAGATGCAGCTACTTAAGTATTTTTTTGTGTAAGGAAATATTTGAATCTGTTACAAGTTCATCTGCTTTGGGTCAGACACTATGCCACAGAGAACAATTAAAAGCTTACTATTTTCTCCAGCTAATGAACTGATCTACCATATATGAAGCTATTCTTCTTATATGGTCAAAACTAATTTAATTATAGCTATTTTATTGTACAAAGCCTAAAAGACTAAAAGAGGAGATGAGTTCTGTTTGTGCATTAATGTCACACTTGTGGTCTCCATGCATTTCTAGATCCTGTTTGTTCTGTAGTATGGAATTATTATAAGTAATATTTTTCAAAGATTTGTGCTTTGTGATGGGTTTCTTATAGATTAGTTAATTGAATCTATAAAACCCAAGCTATTTGGGAAGTGAGGGTACCATCCAAAATCAAGCTATCATGCATGTTTGTTTTTTTTTTTTTTAATTAGTACAAGTAATATGGCATGAGATTCAGTTTGAGATGCCTGAAGAAATATGCTTGATAAATGTCAGGATTAACACTGCTTTATTAGATACATAAATTTAACCATGAATTTGTACATTCAGGCATGTGCATGGCCTTGAAAAGTAGTCCAAGTTTTTTAGGAAAATTGAAATGGGTGTTCAGACCCACACTGTCTCATGCTTTTTCTAGCAATTTAAATATTTTTCAGTTTTACTGTGTTTTTACAGTATTACTCATAAGCCACATGTGACCTTTTGTGCAAGCAGTATCTGCATGCTGTTTCTAGCTCCACATCACTTGATAAAATTTTTGTTTCCTCAATTTACAGTTATATCACACATATACAATTGTTATGTAAGTTATAATTAGTAACTTTTCAGTTGGATGAAAGCCTGCTGTATATCATTAGATATAGCAATGATAGTGTGTTTAATTTGTACATGCAGACAATTGGCTGTAAAATGTAATACGAACATTGACAGGAATGATCCCCTAGTACGACTGTTGGCAGGAATATATGAAAGAGTTTCCACTGAAAAATCCATTTCAAAAAACCTATAGGTGAATTATGAGAGATTGTAAAAAAGGATGCAGTCAAAAGAATGAATCACATTTTTCATTTTCTCTATTAACAGTGAATTCTCAGTTTTCTTGTATTATATTAGAAAGATTTGACATCTATCACTATTAGCTAGGTTTTTCAATGGCACCATTTTAGATTACTGCTTTAGTTCTCTGGAGTCATCTATGAAACTAATGGCTACCAACTATATTTGACACCAGATACCTGTCTGTAGTAGACACCCATCTTACTCAAGCAGATTTTTCTCATTTGGTGAGAATTTATGTTTCTAAGCCTGTGGATAAATAATTATGTGTTTTGAATGGCTGAAAGTGAAAAATGCAATTACAGATGAATAATGTTGCACATAATGTTGCACATGTAGGAGAAGATACAAAACATTGTTAATCTTTTCTCAAGTTCCACCCAAAAGAGAGTATTTACAACTTCCAATACTCCTGAAGCAAAAGAATAAACACTCCAATTATGATACTTATAATGAACTAAACCATTACATGCCTGCAAACACAAGAGCTAAACTTACTCAAAGAGACTTTATGGAAGCACTATAAATTGTTAAACAGACTGTGTTGCAAATAATTTCAATATTCATGAATATGTCCATTCATTTTTAACATTTAGAAATAAGGATCAACAATATTTTCAATTGCAAAGAAAGCACTAGATTGGAAATTAGTAGATACTAAGGTAACACCATTAATTTGTCCAAAATAAGTTCTCTCAGCTCATTCCAGACATGCTCAAATGCACCAAGTACTGAGGAAAACAGAAAAAGACAAAGTTTTTGAAGACTTAAGCACAATAACATCCAGTGAAATCTATGCAATGACAAGCTATACAACGACTCTGACTTCCCAGGAAATGTCATGCCTTGATATCACTCATAAAACCAAGTTATATCTCCTGTAATGTACTGTAGTCTTCCCACTGCATGAGCCACTGTGATACACTGTAAAAATCTCTAGCCAAAGCATACTTTAGAGTAATATCTGGCCAAGAGCCCTGCAATGGGTAGGTGACTGTTGACAAAATACCTAAAAAACTATAAATCTAAGAAATTGATATTTGCTTTTCCTTGAAAATTTATGTTTCTGATGGAGTTCTTTTTCTGACAAAGTGAGTTCACAATAAAAAACTGCTATTTGCAAGAAAAAAAAAAGGCTTAGTTTTAATCTGCACTTTGTATCATAAAAGCAGAAGGAGGAATAGATCATTAGGAGGCCACAGAATGATTTTTCTGACAGCCATAATAATGGTGTTCTTAAGCATGATTGCCCAAGCACTTTAACACGCTACGTCCTCAAAGGCGTAAAAAGGTGACAAAAAGCTAAGGAAGTTTCACTGGGAACTGATGACTCAGCACAGGAAACTGCCTTCAGAATGAGTAGAAATGTAATATTTCTGGGCAATTGAAATTTGTCCAAAACAAAGGAAGATGATTTTGTTCACAGTAGCTCAAACCAAGCCACCTACTCATCAATCCTGGCTAGTTCTATTGAATGAAAGAAAACCACAATTGCAAAAATACATAACTGACATGGATTAGTAAATTCTTACCACTACTGAAGAAAAAAAATGTTTCAGATGTGACAACAGTGTAACTTTTAACCATAGAAGAAAAAAAAAAGAGAGGCTGAAGTCAAGAACAGAAGCCTTTTCTGTGAATACAATATGAGTTGATCCCTGTAATTACCACTCCTCTACAGAAGCATCTTTACCAGTAACTCTGTAATTGCAGTTGCCATACAAAACAGTCAGCTGAATGAAGTATAGAGATATTCATTGGGTTACAAAAACATTATATTCATCATTAAAGTTCATTCATAATTGTAATTTCATACAACGCCAGTTGCAAAGAACATTGTCTTTGGGCTGTTAGATTCTAGAAGAGAAAATTGATAATATTTATACAATCAAGATACTAGAAAGATTGATTATACGTGGGAGCATGGCTCAGAAAAACATTCAAAAGCATCAGAAGTTTCCAAACCTCGCAATCTCTCTGAAACAAGAGAAAAGAGTAAAACAGGCCTAAGGAACAGGCAGTAAATAAATTTAGGTGTAGAAGCTATTTTGACCAGAGAAGATGCAGAAAATGCTCACTAAAGAATTACCTGTCATAAGACGATGTCATAGAATCATAGAATCATAGAATAGTTAGGGTTGGAAAGGACCTTAAGATCATCTAGTTACAAGCCCCCTGCTATGGGAAGGAACACTTCCTGCTAAACCATGCCAACTAAGACTATGTCCAACCCGTCCTTGAACATCGCCAGCAATGGAGCATCCACAACTTCCCCGGGAAACACATTCCAGTGCCTCACCACTCTTACACGAAAGAATTTCTTCCTCAGATCCAATCTAAACTTTCCCTGTTCAAGTTTGAACCCATTACCCCTTTCCTCTCATTACAGTCCCTCATGAAGAGACCCTCCTTAGCATCCCAATAGGCTCCCTTCAGATATTGGAAGGCTGCTAGGAGGTCTCCACACAGCCTCCTCTTCTCCAGGCTGAACAGACCCA
>JASSUY010017156.1:45853-81924 GCA_032466535.1 Forpus xanthops
CTCGTGGCCCTCCTCTGCACTTCTTCCAACACTTCCATGTCCTTTTTATGTTGAGGACACCAGAACTGCACACAATATTCCAAGTGAGGCCTCATGAGAGCAGAGTAGAGGGGCAGGATCACGTTCCTCATTCTGCTGGACACACTCCTTTTGATGCAGGCCAGGATACGGTTGGCTTTCTGGGCAGCAAGAGCACATTGCCGGCTCATGCTCATTCTATCATCAAAAAAACACCCCCAAGACCTTCTCCTCAGGGCTGCTCTGAATCTCATCTCTGTCCAACCTGGAGCTGTGCCTGGAATTTCTCCGACCCAGGTATAGGACCTTGCACTTGGCATGGTTAAACTTCATGAAGTTGGCATCAGCCCACCTCACAAGCATGTCAAGGTCCCTCTGGGTGGCATTCCTTCCCTCCAATATATCAACCGAAGCACAGAGGTTGGTGTCATCAGCAAAACTTGCTGAGGGTGCATTCAATCCCATTATGTATATCGCTGACAGAGATGTTGATCAAGATCGGTCCCAACACCGATTCCTCAGGGGCATCACTCGTTACTTGTCTCCAGCTGGACATTGAGCCATTGAGCACAACTCTTTGTGTGCAGCCATCCAGCCATTCTTTATCCACTGAGTGAAGTATCTCTGAGAAGGAAAGATAAATTGCATTAAATTCATGAGGTACCATTTTCAAGAGCGCCTTAGAGAGTATTCAGGAAGGCTTATTTATCTTGGAGACTTTCCTTTCCTTAAACTCCACCTGTAGTCGGTATGTGAGTGTGATTTCTCCAGTAGTCAATCCAGAACGGCTAAGTTGGCTCTTGCTTTGAATCACATCTAGAAAGTCTCATTTCCATTATGATTAGGAGCCTAGAGCAACAAAGAAACAACTGCACATTCAGATAGGTTTTTACAGCCAAATGTGCTTTTCAACATAAACCATTCCTTTATTTGAAACAATGAAACATTTTTCCTAGCTAATATCTTTTTAAGTCTATTCCTGAATTAAAAAAAAAAAAAATACTGAAACTTTTACAGGGAGTGAATGTGGGGTATATGGTCGGAAAGATCTTTCTTCCTGGAGGTTGAAGAAAGAGTGAAGTATTAACATAGTTTCTTGTTTGTAAAGTAGTGACACTACATCTTGGAAAGGAGAATATACTAACACTGTATAGACTTCCATAGTTTTGATACTGGCTAAGTGTAGCTAAGAGGTTGGTGTGATTTTTGCCTCTATTCTACCAGAAGCCATCAAAAAATTAACAAATATAATCTGATGAGCACAAGGAAAACAATTTGTGTTTCTTTATGGTTATGTTGCCTTCCTTCTTAGATATTTTCTGATACAGTAGCAGTTGTGGGGGATTTTGAATCATGAGGAATTTTAGTTACCACAATTTTAAAAGGTAAAGAAGGTAACATAAGCATATCCAAGTTCACAATCATATGATTTGTATGCTATCTTATTACAACAGCAGTAGGAGCTAGTTTAATAGGGATAAATAATGAGAATTACAGTAGTATCTTCCTCCCTAAAAATTGGAACTAGTAAGAGTGGATCTGGGGACACAAAGCACTCCAGTATAAATGGGATTCCAGTTGGACAAAATATTCTCAAAAAAATTATTCCTCCCATCCCTGTTTCACTGGTCATGTTTATTTTCATATCTATGTATGTATTATATGTATATGTGCATACAAGCACATACAGACAAAAAATTATACTCTAAATAGATGGCATTCTTACATATTTTTATTAAAAGAAAGAAAAAGATACATTGAAATATATTTAGCTCCAATTTTAAGATATTCAGAAATCTGTGCTGGGGAATTGAATTTCCCGTTGGTTTTTTCCAATACTTTTTTCCAGTAGCCCTTTTTTTTTTTTGCTTCAGATATTACTTGTATATCCATACTAATAAATAAATATAAGAACCAAAGTTATAAATCAAAATGTATCACAATCAAGTTTCAATAATACAGAACTTGCTTCAGTTCTTATTAACCTAGGAGTCTGGGGTCTACAGGAACTACTGACAATCTGAATCAAACAAAGACTTGGCACTACAACACTTCTATTCGTGTATTTTTTCAAATATTTTTTCAAACTGGCTTTTAAAACACTTCTATTCATTTTGACATGGTTTCCAGGGAATACACAAGTGTTAAACATATCAGTTTTGTTATTATAAGAACCATTAACTAGAGGGAGCAGAAGTGTAGCCCGGTTACACTGTGACGTCAAATTTGAAGTCATTTGCTTCCAGTAGAATCATTCATTTCAGGATTGTAAAGTCAGAGCTATTACTATCTATCTCCTTCTTAGATTAAATAATCTCTGCAAAAAAAGAATTTAATGTCTGAAATTAAATACTTAGAAAACCTCCACATCTTTATGTGGTTTCCATCTATAAGTAGGGTAAAAATATTCCAGTAATATGTACTTAAGTTTGTAAAAGAATAATAGAAAAGGAATTTGCAGAATTACTGTCACTATTGTTTTTCTTGTGTATCTATTTTTCCACAATGTAATGCTTTAGAAAAAAAACTCTATTGCTAGAGATATTATAAAAAAACATTTCTTTTATTTACTTTCCATATCTGTGTAGCATTTCTAAAGCATTCATTGACAGTGTAACTTCTATGATTAAATTAAGAAATTATTTCAAAATACAGCAGCAAAAATATTCTGAAAGCTGCTTTTAAAAAGTGTTATGACATTTTCAAGGTTATCCTAATGGCAATATCTGAGTTGCAGGAACCAAAAAACAAATAAAGTCCTAAGTATTTATCAGAGCTCTGAAGACAACTGTGTGACACAGAATATGAAGATTAATAAACGTCTAACTCCAAGACACAGAAAAAGTGAAAGATGTAGAAAGGAAATCTGCATGTGTCCCATGATAGAAAAAAAAAAAAAAAAGCAGTAAAGATACTTAAGTCATTAAATTATTATCATTAAATATGAAAATTACAAAACCAGAGAAGTCTGTTTATAACTTTGAGTCTGGAACGAATGAAGGAAATAAATCTTAAAAGATTGCCCCAGCATATAACTTCTTAAAAACAAATAAACTCCACTTCCATATTTGAGTTCAGTACAGAATATTGAAAAAGTAATGATGGCTAATAAAGATATTGACTAAATTTACATCAAAATATTAAAACCTTATATTATAAACCCAGATTTTAATCTCAGCTGGAACAGTTTAAACAAAAGCCAAACACATTTATTTGGGAAATAATACATCTTAGAAACAATTTTCTTTTTATAAATATATTTCCAAATTCAATCAAGGTTTTATAAATATTCTAGATAAAAGGTTAACTATTATGTCATTATTGTAAAAATGATTCCTGGGAAAGAAGTAATGTTCCAGTTCCATCCATGACATTGTGTTTTTTCACTCAGATTATCGAATACCTGAATTCAATTCATTTCTTCAGTGTGCTGGCTTTAAATACTCTCTTCAAGTATAATGACTTCTGAAGACATAAAGACTTAGAAGTCCCTTAGCAGGTCATGCAAGGGTTTGCATTCTTTGTGTATATTTAGTTTGTCCTTTTTAAATCAGAAATAAAATATTAATTGAATGAGAAACTGTATCAGTGATTTCTGTCACCCTATGTAATGTTTTCTGGGTCTTATTAGAGCCATTTTGAATTAATTAAGGTATAGCCAATGATCAAGGAAATTACAACACACAAAAATAAATGCAACAAGATTTCCAGTGAGAATGCTAATTCTTGAGATATTACGTAAAATCTTGTGGCTTTTCTTTCTGTTATCAGATTGGTAACCTACACTTAATTTCTTTCCATTTTACGAAGACTCATCACCATTTTTTTTCTTTCCAGGTCAAAAGGAGCATTTGTAATCCAGCATTAATTCCAAATTTTCCATTTAGAAAGACCTCTTCTTCTCCCAGACAAACATGGGTTTTAGCTGACAATTTTTTGAAGGTCATGCTAATTTTGAACTGCAAATACTCAATTAGTTATTCACACAGTCTTCCATTATGGCCAGTTGATTTGCATTCATTTTATGTTAATGCAGCTTGAATGACTTATTATAAGCCACTCCCAATCTATAATCTTCAAAGGAAGAGGAAAAAATCCCACCATTTTAAACATGAGCTGAGATCCCTGTGTGACTTTAAAATGCTGGCTGTTTTATAGTGCCATTCATTGTAAATTCCTGCATCATTAGTAGGAAAGGTCAAGCAATATTTATTTATATTAGACAGCAACCTCATGAAACTACCACCATGAAACTAGCCCTGAGACTACAAAACTGATACATGTGCAATACTAGTTAATTCAGTCTCCAATAAAAGCACAAATGCTGCTTTAGAGTTCCAGCTGTACAACTGTCCTCACATATAGCTGCTTTATTAAGCAAAACTAATTTCATCAAACAAGAAAACAGTTCTTCTTCATTCAGACAGCGTTATAAAATTCAAGAAAGAATAAATGTGTTCCAGAGATCAAAAGTGCAGTAGCTTCGTCCTTAAAATTAATACCTTATGCATAATTAGCACTCTGGGTTTCATGCAGAGAAACAATCTAATTTTCTGTCCTTCGTTTTGGCAATTGTGAACTCAGAGCACAAACCCAATTGTCATCAGATATTTGACTTGTTCAGAGTTGAAAAGCTCTTTAGACAAATAATTTCCCATGCTTGTAAAGAAAAAAAATGTTATAAAAACATTGAAAAAAATAAAAAAAAATACAGGCAGAGATTCAAGTAATCTCTTCCTCTTACATACTAAATATTCCAAAAGAAAATGTCACTTTTCTCAAAGAAAGAGCTCAATAATCTTCAGAATTCTAAGCATTTTTGTCATGATGGTTTTGTTTCTATACATATGCGAATATTTGCTAGGCAATTAGCATTAACAAATTTTATGAACAAGCTGGTTATTCAAAACTTTTATTGCAAATCAGAACTGATTCTACAGAGGAGTTTAATGAGATAGCAGGGATAAAACAGGGAAAAATTGTTCCATGTTTCGTATGATGATAAATTCTCCAATTTTAGCGAAAGTCCTAACAGTGTTTCAGTCCTTAGTTCTTTTTGCTATCCGATTTATTTATTGTTAAACTTCTTGTTTATCTTCCCTCATGTGAGACACTACCCCCAGTCATCTTCATCGTTATTGTTTTTTTTTGTTGCAATTTTGCTGAATCATATTTGGCAAACTACATTGTACAAATATGGAAGAAGACATCCCTCCTGAATATAACTTTGCTTTATACCTGCTCTTAGATTCCCTGAGGAATTTAAGAGGAACACCCATGAGCCTGAGGAACAGCTATGCAAGCTGCATACCAGTAATATGATATTCATTCCTAAATGAAGCTACAAGAATAAAACATATGCTGGATATTTCTAAATAATATGCCTATCACATGTATGCTGAAGGTTGTATAATGGCTGGCATTGTGCTCCAGTTAAGCACAAGTGTATGAAATTGACTGTTCTCTTCACCAAGTTCATTCAACTGAAGTTTATGCATCAGTTTTTCAACTGAATATTATAGGCTACTGTGAAATCAGAGTGCCTAAATCTAGAACAAATAAGTTATCTCATTGGTCTCTGCTAAGAAGTTGATAAAGTTTATCATATTCTACAAGATGAAATATTATATTCTAAACTTGCTGTATCATTTTCTGATATTTGACTCTCTATCAAAATCCCTAAAAATTAGAGAGGAAAGAAGGGTGCTTTTTTGCACAGTGAACAAACCAACAAAATTACATGAGGTTAAATAAAGCCATATTAAGTGCTTAATCTCCTCTTCTTTATGAGCTTAAATTCTTGCTTTAAAGTTATAATTTTCAGAATAAAAAATCCGGTTCAACAAGGGGAGGTGCAAAGTCCAACAAGTGGGGAGCAACAGCCCCAAGCACCAGTGTGTGCTGTGGGCTGACCAGCTGGAAAACAGCTTTGCAGAAAAGCACCTTATTGACCTGGCAGACAGGTGGTTGAACATGAGCCAGGGATGCACCTTTTCCACAAAAAGCACCAACAGTATACTGGACTGCATGAGTAGTGCTTCCAGCTCAACAAACAAGGTGATTCTGCCTCCATGCTCAGTGTTATTGAAGCCACACATGGAGTACTGTGTCCAGTTCTACATTCCCTAGTGCAGCAGAGATACAAAGATAGACCAGCAAAGGGTCAGAAAGATGATGAAGGGACTGGAGCTTCCTTCCTTTGAGGAAAGGATGACAGAGCTGGAACTGTTCAGCCTGGAGAAAAGAAGGCTCAAGGAAATCTCCTCAATGTATACGAATCCCTCAACAAAGGGTTCAAAGAAGCTGGAGCTATGTTTTTTTCAGTGGTGCCTGGTAAAGAGAGGAGGAGCAACAGGCAAAACTAAAACACAGGAAGTTTTGCTTGAACATCAAGAAAAACCCATTTACTGTAGAGGTGGTCAGCACTGGCACAGATTGCCCAGGAAGTTTGTGGGTTTTGCATACATGGAGATATTCAGAAGCTGTCTGGACATATTTCTGGGCACCCTGCTCTAGGTGACTCTGCTTGAGCAGGTAGGGTGGACCAGATGACCTCCAGATTTCTTGGTCCTTTCCAACCTCAGCCATTCAGTGATTCTGTGAAAAGAGCACCCTGAAAAGGATAATTTTAATTTGAAAATTCAGAACCAAAACTTTCTCTTTCTCGACAATACATTCCCAAAAATCACCTCAAATTGAAAATACATGCAGTAACTGCGAAGTTGCATTTGTTCAGTACATCCAATATCTACTAAGAATGTAGTAGTTATCTAGTTCTAGGAGTACACTTGTAATAGAAGGTAAAAGGATACTTGCCCACAAGAAATATTTTAAAGTCTGTGTCTTTCAGAGAAAGCTCAAATGCATCTGGCAATTGCCATTCTGTAGGATGGTCCATATTTCTTCTATTTCATGTGGAAGCATGTGGAGTACCCATCTGTAACAGACTGGCAGTTTCTTAAAATCCTTGAAGAAGTTCACATCTGAATGCTGAATAAACACATACCACAGACAAACGTATGCCTCAGCAGTCCTGCAACTTCATATGTGCCTGCTTTCGGAATGGGTTAAACTCCCCTGCATGTTACAGATGGTGACATCCCTTGATTGTACCCCTCATAAGGCTGACTCACTGGCTGCTCACTTTGGAAATTTAGAATAAACCTAACTGCTTCACCATGAGCCTTGTCCACCACTCCAGAAGACCCCAGTGCTCCAAAATCTGGGCTGTGCCTAGCAGGTTTTCTGAGAACACACTGCAGAAGGTCATGTTCAAGACCAGGGAACAAAATATTTGTCTCCCCATAATGTTTACCATTAATAAATCCAGCTAAATTATGCTCTTTTCAAGCAGACAAATGCCATTTTTTGTTGTGTTACAAATTGAAATACTATTTCTAATAGAACAGGTTAAGTAGCTCTCACTGTGACAGTTTAGCTACCCTATTTGTCCCACTGACAATAAATGCTTACAGTCAAAATATATTTCCAGCTCCCAGGAAGACAGCAATGGTCTTACAGTGAGATATCATTAGCTCTGAAAAAATGCCTTGCTGTATATTGAAAAAAACTGAAACTGAACTAAAAAGAAAGAAACAAGTAGAATTCACTTGGTTTCTATATGTACTGCAAATACACTTTCAAAATCACTGTCATTAATACAGCAGAAGCATATTAAAAGTTCTGCCAAAACGAAAAAATAGATGATCAAATGCTGAATAATTTGCTGATGTGCAAGATTCTGATGCCCTGCAGCTCTGATAAATAATGTGACTTTTTTTTTTTTTTTTTTTAAAAAAAAGCCTCTTTGAATGCTAGATCAAAATAAAAATGCTCTTTCTTCAAAACCTCAGTCCCTTTTCAATTTTTTTTTTTTTACTTCCTGGGTTAATAATTAAGAAACAGTGTGCTCTGCATTGTTCAAAAAGCATTTATTTTTAAGTTGTAGGGAAATCAGACTTCAGATAGAAGGCCCCAATTACGCTATATGATGATAGCATGGATCCAGGCAAAATAACTTGGTTGTGCCCTTTCTCTTTCTTGTGACTACAAACGTGTGTATATCTGGCAAGAAAAAGGTATTGGTTCAGACCAGCAGCTGACAAGTGGACAGTGCTACCAAGGTAGAAAGTTAAATACAGGTCCTACTACTTCACAGTTTACAATAAATTCTTTACATTTCGAGACTTCTGAAAATCAAACATGTAAGAATGTTCTTTCTTAGCATATATCATTCATTTGGGATGTAAAAGGTTTAAAAAGCATAACACTAAATCCAACAAAACCACAGCTGACACTCATTTTCAGCTTCATGCCTTTTTTTTCAGCTAATATATTCCTCTTCCCTCTTTTGCTGTTCTCAGAAAGACGCTGCTGCTCAATTTTCAAAAATAAAAGCTTAAAAATAGCTGCACAGTTTTAAGGCAGAGTTTAATAAAACTGTATTGATATATATACCATATATAAAAGGTAAACATTTCTTAAACTTTCCATTGTTATTGATAAATTTAAAACTCCAGGATTTAACAAGTCAAGTCCTAAACCTATGAACTAATGCGGTACCACTCGACAGAAGGAGAGAGAACAAAAAAGGTGAAGATCACAGTTTTGCTTGCAGAGCTGTTTCTGTATATCTCAACAGCCTAAAAGGATTTCAGAGGATTATCTTTGTCTAGATTGTTGTCACTCCTATTAATCAGTCTTCATTGATTGCTTGGTCTTTTTGTCTCAAGTTCAACAAAAAGTCTATAATATACTGCCCTTGAGCACACAAATCTATTTGAATCACACATGGACTGGAACCATATAAAGATATGATTTTTATGACTCGTAACTACAAGCTGTGGAGGATTTTACAAGCATTTTTAACAGATTATTTCAGCATATGCATCGAATCTCAGCCATCCATTATGAATCAACAAATAGAAAATATTTTAAGTGTTCTACACCAGTTACATGTAACAAGAATCTATACTTAAATAATTAAAATGAAGGTCAAACTACAGCAAGATATGAGGCAGCTTTTAGAAAAGCATTCAGAAAATAATGTTTTTTGTAACTGCTCTGTGTACTAATGCAGACTTTCTCTGAGTATTGATCTTACTAGATAAAGTCACTTAAAAAAAAAAAAAAAAAGAAATAGGAAATAAAGGAAAACAATATGCAAAGTGAGTAAAAATTTAGAATATGCACTTCAGCTTGGTCTCTTCAGGCTGTAGTTATAATTTTTTTTTTCTGTATACTCATCTTGATTTATACTTTTTGAATGTCCAAAGAAATACTTGCAAAAATTTGTTTCCTGAAAAAAATAAATGTTTTGAATGCCAGTTAGTTGATTAGAAAATTAATAACTTTGGTGATCATTGCAAAGTTCAAACAGAGTCATTTGATAATTAAATACTTGGGTTTGAAAATTCTCATTTTTTTCTGGTTAATAAAATAATTTTTGGAATGATCTTTCATGAGAAACAAATTATTATGCTTTAACCTTCTTGCAAAAAAAAAATAAAAGTACATTAGAAAAGTACATTTCTCAAAAGTATTTGGATTTTTTTGTCAATTGCCCAAGCTTAAAAGTGATAAATTTTAGATACACAATGCTATATTATGACCATGAAGAGGTCATCAAAGCATTCGATGGTAATCAGTTTTCCTTTCTCAACAGAGAAAAATAAGCGTCTTCAAAAATTATTCATCTGACTTCATATTTTCCCTACTTTAGGAAATTATTGTTCTCCCTCTGAAGGTGCTTATCTCCAGGTTGAACTCACTGTTGACATTTAGATGGGGTCTCATTGAAGATTAATCCTAATTGTGACATGTCATATTTTCTCCTAGGGATTTCTACATGTTTTCCTCTCCTTCAGCCTTTTAAAATCCCCACAGAAACACTGTACCTGTCATAAGGATGACATAAGGAGGAGTCAGTTGAAACTGCTATCTTATTCCTTCATATTTGGCCTCTGTAAATTTACTTAACAGAACTCTTACAAAAATTAGAAAGCTTTTGTAAAAGAAAGGATTACTCTTCTTGGCTAAACTCAATTCCTAACACACACACACACACACTCAAAATTATCTTCCTGAAAAGATATAGTTCCATTTTATAGATAAGAAGCTCCAGAGAATGAAGCTCATAAGGACAGATGAGGCTACTTAAAAATTCAAAAGTGGACATTTTTAATTTATGGTAGATTAGCAATGATAAAACTTGAAAAAAAATTCCAAAGTTATGAAGCCAATGACAAAGTTTAAGTGCACAAAGTTATGATGAAACAAGTTATGATCCATATGTTCGCACCGGTAGATGGCATTTTAATGATATTGCTTAATGATACATTTGATTTCATTTTATGTTGTTTCCCATAAAAGGGGGGAAATGGTATTAGAAAAATGGCTGGTTTCAATATTTATATACTTCATGTATGCAAGTCCTGAAACCAAAATTGTACCATGCAAAAAGAAATTGTCTTTAAAAGTAATAAAATATATGGTCCACAGGAGACTTATTGATCTTTAAGAGAAACCAGTGACTCATAACATTTTTGGAATAACAAGTTTGCATAAAAATTGCAGCTTAAAATAAAAGTATGGATGATAAGAACTTCCTCATACACATTCTTATTAAAATATTGTTTATATCTAATGAAATTGATAGGATTTATAATCAGAAAAGGCACAGGGATAGTTTTTAGATATACTATCTACTTATAATACATACACTTAAAAGAATTAACAAGCCTGTGGTCATTATTGTACCTCCATTCTCTTTTGAAATTCTTCAAAAACTTTAATTGGCATGTGCAGTTCACTGTAACATATTTACTTTAATATATTTTAATTATGGATGTGTCCCAGATGCTTCAACGAAGCATTAACTATAAGTCATAGAATTTTGTGATTCGAAGCAAATTTTTCACCAAGTTCTCAGATTTCTAGGGCATGAACTTGAAGGATTTTATCACTGAAGTAATTTAATATTTATTCTGTGTAGCATTACCGATTACCAGAATAATTCCTAGAAATATAAATAGGAATAAAAATAAGCAAAGAAGCTGGAAGGAATGGAAGTGTATATCCTACCTAGTCTTAGCCATCTTCAGAAGGTTTTTAATTAGGAACACATTTCTCCAGCTCCCTGTAGGGAATATAAGGACATACTGTGGCTTTGCGTCGTCCTTACAGACAAGGAAGTCTGGAGTAATGTAGATTTCTACATAGACCTAAAGATACTCGCCTGTCAGGAATTATAGATAAACACCATCATATGAAACACTCAAGTGAGAATTATGGGTGAGATTGATGGTAATTATTTCAGCACATCAGTAATGTCTATCCTTTTAAAGATTTGGTCTTCTACAGTTACAATAAATATAGTCTATAAGTCATCCATCGGAAATATTTTCTTCACTTTTTAGATCCTCTTATCAATTTTTTTATGACAGAAAGAGGCAGTGGAACTCCACAATTAAAATGCAATTTTTTCATGAATTTTGGAACTTGTTCTGGAAGTTTTGGAAACTTCAGATTAAGAACTTCAATAGGCTGGAAACTGATAATATGTCAATATGCGATGGAAGGTAAATATTAAAATATACTTATGATAAAAGAAAAATTTTGCAAGCAGATGAAATAATGGAAAGTATGAAAATCCCCTCTCCCTCACTGATTATCACAAACCAAATTATAAAATGAAGCATTTTGATAGTACCCTTTCTGGTGCTACTTTTCTAATAAGGATCATTCCGTTCCCTGGGTGTAGCCATAAGAGGCGAATATGTAATAATTCATCAATAGTTTTCCTGACAAACTATCCTTTGGTAGCTTGGTGGTTTTTGGAAGAAAGCATCACTCATGTTGTTGATGTGGAAATCTTAAGAAAGTCACAGACTGAAGGTGCTAAAGATAAATCATGGAAAATATAAGAAGGCTGGAATTTTACCTAAGAAATATCAGATGTGATGGTGTTTTCCAGCCCTTTCCAGCAATTTACTTTTTATTCTGGTTTCAGCTATCTGTTGTTATCCATGATTTGCTGCCCACTCACGTGGCTACTTTTGTATGATCCTATTTGCTGAAATAAATGTCATATATTTATCACAGGAGCTATTTACTTCACAGGAAATTATTTTTTACTTTTATTTGGAGATAGAGTACTTATAAATTGTGGAGAAAAGCTAACCTATTATTTTACTTTGCAATACTGTGAGTAGATATTGAAACATGCATAAAAAAACCCATATATGTGTGCATGTATGCAAGTGCTTTTTCATAGGGAACATTGTAAAGAAATAGCTAAATTTATTTCCCTAAATAAAGGGATAATAATGAATATGCTCTGAAAATAACCTTAGCTTCACAGAAGTTTTTAATTTCAAGTCAAGGATGTCATACGGAGTTACTCAAGGACAGATGGCCACGGAACCCAAAACCATTTTGCCTGCTTTGCCAGGCTAGTTTTAAATTCATAGGGTGACTCAGTGAACTTGAAATGTCATGCTGGATTCTAACAAAAAAAGTATGCAAGGCTTTAAAATTTATCACTGGCATCTTAAATTAATCCTGAAACTAATTAGGAAGCTTGCAGACAGCTTGGAATCCAAGCTCTATCTGTTCTTATTGACTTTTTCATATAGAAAGTAAAGGTTCAGAACTAAGAATGTGTCATACAACAACCTTTTGTTCTTGTCATTGTCAACTAAAGCAGAAGACAGCTATGTGGGAGAGATCTAACATTTTCTAATTTTCAATAACATTGCATTAGAATATGAAGGCAGACATGGTTTTTGGCTTTATTTCTTAGAATTATTATTATTATTATTAAAGTAAAATAGAAACAGTGAACAAAAGTGATAGTGAAAAACAAACAGATTTTTTTCACACCTTCTGACAAAAATAGAGTGAAATGAAATATAAGTTATCGCAATCAAATCTCAATCATAACAAAAGCATCTCCAGTCAATCAATTTTGCAATCATTAATTAGCTGAAGAAATCTGTACAATTGTTTCATTTGGATTTGACCTAATGGCTTGATCCTTATATTTGTTAATCTGAGGGGGGTTTGATTCAAAATAATGAGATATAAGTTTAAAATCTTTTAAAGCAACCTAACCTGCTTATTATCCTTTGCAGAAGTCATAAGCTTTCCTCATGTTGCTTGAGAGAAATATTGTAGAAAAGTCCTATAGTAAAAAAGTCCTAAAGATAATATTAATATCACTTGCACCTATCACTTATCTGCCATCCATTATTGTTGTTTTTTTGGGATTTTTTTTATTTATTTTATGCAAGATATTCAAAAAGAGGTGGTTGAATCCTACCATTCTGAATTGTTCAGGCTGCTGATTAGTGACATGCTTTTCAGAATCACACTACATCCAACAGTTACCTCTGCTGATGGACAGTCATGACCATGTAGACTCATGATTATATAAATCCACAAGTACAAATGGTAGAAGTCGAATTTTAAAGTCATATTTTAGAAAAATTTGCATATTATTTTTTTATAACTAAATAAGTTTCTGGGGTTTTGCTGTAGAAGTTTTTAGTACTTTTGACAGCCTTCCTTTTCCTTTAAGGTGCAAATCACTGCATTGAGCAGGGCTGTGCCTAAGTAAAATCACACAGCTGTACTGAACCAAGCTGAAGCAGAAAAGCAAGGAAGACAACTGAAACAGGACTATTTGCAGAATGATTTTGAGTGAGCATCAAATGGAACCATTAATGTTCTGGATTACGTATTTTCAAACTATTTTTGTCCTAAAAGGTCCTTTTGAGTGTTTCTATGAGACCACTACTATGATATTTTCAGGTACTCATTTTTGTACTCATTTTTAGGCTTTCAAGTTATTAAAGTACAGAGAGTCTATTCTCCTTATCTAAAAAAAAGCACAACAAGCAGCACAAACAGCAAATCCACTTAACTGTACCTGTGCCTTAGTGACCACGGGGAAAAAAAAAAAAAAGTCTTTGTCTGACTAAGTCAAATCACTTCAAACTTTCAAGCTGAAATTGATGCTCTATACGCAAGATAACCAGAAGAAAGAAAAATTACTGAAGAAAACCACAGGAACTGATATTATTGACCATGGAGAGTACCATTCAGAAGAAAATGGTTAGTTTGGGGTTTTTTTTCCTCCTTTTTTTGTCTCTTGGCTGGATTACAGTGGTACTATAGCTTGAAATAACCATGGGGGTAGCTTAAGAAAAGTGGAAAAAAAGGTTTAAAACCCTCTTTGTTCATTCTGTTCACTCTTTAGATTTCACTCTTACAAACATACAGTGTGCTGCCTTTCTCCTCCCACACTTTTCCTTTAGAGGATAAATTGATTTTTACCCTTTATAATACTAGAATAAGTGCAAAGAATTTAATAAGATATTTCATCACTTTGTGTAAGATTAATAACTTTGAAAATTTGTTGTCATAGATAATGACAAAGTTTGGGGCAGTGGTTTTTTTTTTTTTGTTTGGTTGGGTTTTGGTTTTTTTTTGTTTGTTTGTTTTTAGGTTAAAGACATTTTCACCTCATCAAACGAGTATTTCAGTCACCTGGTCTGATTCACAAAGCATTAAGAAACAGAAGAGCTGTAGTATGGGTCGCACATAAAAAAATCCAGTTGAGTTCAAAACTCAGCTGTAATATCAGATATTGCACTTGCTAAATATACCTGAATGGACAGACTACTGTCATGCATAAGATTTTTGCCTTTGCAGCAAGGTAGATGGGAAAATTATCTCTGAATTTAACGAGAGTAAGATTGTGTCCAGTTCCACAGGTTCCTTCTATTGCACATTTTTGGCAAGACTAAAGTACATGTCAAACCATACTGTGTCCAATAATGCTATTTTGTCAAAGTACTGAAAGCATAGAAATTTGATTACTGTTGACCAATAATATATTAGAGGCACCCTGGCTCCAAGCCATACTCAAAGCCATGCACTGGAAAACATCCATTTATTTCAGAAGCTGCAAATTCTTACTGCAGTTTTCCACTGCTTCCTACATCACTGAAGTTCTCAGTAAGAATCCACAAGGCAGACAAATAGATCTGGGTTGGGTAGATACTTATCTGTAGTATACAGTTGTGAGAAAGGTGTCAAGATCCAGTCATTTATAACCCCAGAAACAGTAGAATCATAGAATCAGAAAATTGTTATGATTGGAAAGGACCTTAATATCATCTAGTTCCAACTCCCCTGCTATGGGCAGGGACACCTCCCAATAAACCATGACACCCAAGGTTATGTCCAACCCAACCTTGAACACCGCCAGCGATGGAGCATTCACAACTTCCCTGGACAACCCATTCCAGTGCCTCACCACCCTAAAAGGAAAGAATTTCTTCCTCAGATCCAATCTAAACTTCCCTTGTTTAAGTTTGAACCCGTTACCCCTTGTCCTATCACTACAGTCCTTGATGAACAGGCCCTCTTCTACTGCTCAAGAATGCTCAAGGATGAGTGAACAATCCTAAGAAATGTAAGTGTGAAAAGTATACCTGGTAAATCCCAGTAGCAAACTACAGCCTGATTCTCATAATCTGATAGCAATAGAATAATCACTTTCCATGGATGGACGAACTGATAAACTGCCAAAGTAGAGAGTTATGACACCTCTGCTGTCAATATCTTCCTCTTATTTAAGCTATATCACAATTCACATTGATTTCAGTGGTGTGGTAAAAGTACATATTGGAAAAATTGGCTGTAGAGAGGGCACTGTGCATATTGGGAATTAGCTAAATAGCTTCATAGAAAATAACATTCTGTCTGAAGGGTGATTTTGCAGCAAATCTCCTCATTGCTCCAGTTAGCACACTTTGATTTGCTTTGTGGAGAAGTCTTGGAATGTGAAAAAGCACTTCAGGAGTACATCTGTGTCATGGTTTAAGGCCCTCATGCCACACAGTTTTGCTCTCACTCACTTCCCCCTCTTTCTTTCCCCCCACTCCCGGAGGGATGGGAAGGAGAATCGAAAAAATGCAACTCCCACAGGTTGAGATAAGAACAGTTTAGTAACTAAAGTATAACATAAATTGCTACTGCTACCACCAGTAATAATAATAATGACTAGGGATATACAAGGAAAGAATACAAGAGCTTACCAACTAATTTCCATCCCCCAAACAAGCAGTACACCCCCATAACCTGATACCAAGCTCCAACCATGCAGTGCCCCCCCATCACCTCATACAAAGTCCTGAACATGCAGTGCACACACCCTGCACCCTTCGGGGTCTCCGCTCTCCATTTCTACATCCTGGGCATGATGTGCTGGGCTATGGAATACCTCTTTGGTCAGTTTGGGTCAGGTGCCTGTCTCGGCTTCCTCCCGGCTTCCCCTCCTCCCTGACAGAGCACGAAGCTCAGAAAGTCCTTGACCAGCCTAAACATTCTAAGCCATAACTATAAACCCTGGTGTTATCAGCACTGTTCCCAAGCCTAAAATCAAAAAATATAGTGCTGCACTAGCTGCTACTTGAAGGAGAAAAACGACCGCTGCTGCTGAACCCATGACAATCTGAAACACCAACAGGAAATAAAGCCATTGGACTGGATTACAGTCAGAAGCAAACACATATGAGTGTGGACAGACACACACACACACAAACACATGCTAATATAATGTGTTCATCAGTTCCTCAGTACAAACCAATTTGCTCTGAGGATCTGCTGTTATTGCACAGCACTGTTTGCAAAGGTAGCAAGTAGGGAGCCAGAACAAAGGAGGGTATCTACCAACTGTGAATTTCCAGGCAAACTCACATACCATAAAAACTTCTTTTTTATCCATTCATCAAACAATAAGAATAATTCTTTAAAGAATCAGTTATGGAAAGCAGGAAGCTGTAGCAAGTTCCACCTAACTTTAGCACTGTATTTTTATTTTCTCGTTTTGTCTTCATATTGCCTCTTTCTTTTCCCCTTTTTATTGGTGTTATAAACACCTGTTAAATGAGACCTTTTACATGGCTGCAGAATTGTACTCTCTTTCATCCCTCAGTATCCTTCCTGTAAAAGAATCTCGTGTTGTGGTGGCAGGGAGTGGAGAGTACAGGTGAACTGACCTGGTCGATTCATAGGAGAGTTTTCCCTTCCCCTACCATTTAATACTTAGACCTAACACTTTGTTAATCCCCTCTCTGTTATTATGAACTAAAAAACTAAAGAAGCATACTCTTCTCAGATAAATGGGAGCAATTCCTGCTCTTAGAGAAAGGACTTACAAAAAAAAAAAACTATACCCATTGACTACCTACTGTCACTAGGCGGTTGTGATATGTTAATTTATATGCTTAAAGGAGTGTAATCTGTTCACTCTGAAGTTTATACTTTTTGGTTTCTTTATTTTTTACATGGAAATAAGCATATTTCATATATAAATTTAGTTAATTATTATGTAAGATGTTAACCACCATTTGAGGCTGTATTAGCTTTCTACTTAAGTAATTAATGCGATAGATTTTTAGGATAACCTGTAATACCACTAGTAATATTCACTGCAATAATAAATAACTTCTGTGTTGCCATTGTATCAAGAAGCAAGTATAGTAGGTTAACTAAATGAGGCAATAGGCTTGCAAAACTAAAGCAGCATATTCTCTGAATTGAATATGCCATTGAAATCAGGAATGTATATGAACCCTGAAGTTCAAATCCAAATCTGCATATTCTCCCACTTAGGAACATTTTAATGTCATTCTGCAATGTCACACATGTTCATAAGGCTCTCCCTGCTAAGACTGAAGCATTTAATTTTTCTGAGAGATTGTTCTTGAGGCTTCAGAGTTTGCAAGCCAGAGTTCCATAAAAGCCTCTTCATGAAGTAAATTGAAATAGCTAAATGTTCTTTCTGGTCCTTTATTAGAGGGATAACTGTAAACATGGATACTGATTAGAACTTTACCAGACAGATTTCGGCCCTAAAAATATAATTCCTTCTTGGTTGGATGGTTGCACTCAAAGAGTTGCAGTCAATGGTTCAATGTCCAAGCTGAGATCAGTGATAAGTGGCGTTCCTCAGGAGTTGGTATTGTGACTGTTGCTGTTTAATGTTTTCGTCAGCAACTTGGACAGTGGAATTGAGTGCACCTTGCTGATGACATCAAGCTGTGTGGTTTGATTGGCATGCTGGAGAAAAAGGATGCTATCCAGAGGTATGTGGACAGGCTTGAGCAGTGAGCCAGGACATACCTCATGAAGTTTAATAGGGCCAAGTGCAAGGTCCTGCACCTGAGTTAGAGCAATCCCAAGCACAAATACAGACTCGGCAAGGGATGGATTGAGAGCTGCCCTGAGAAGAATGTGTTGGTGTTGGCTGACCAGAAGCAGATTGAGGGATGTGATTCTCTCCCTCTCCTCTGCTCTCGTGAGTCCCCACCTAGTATACTTTGTCCAGCTCTGGGGCCCCAACACAAGAGGGACATGGACCTGCTCAAGCAAGTCCAAAAGAGAGCAAAAAAGATGGTGGAGGGCTGGAAAACCTGTCCTGTGAAGACAGGCTAAAAAAGTTCAGCTTGTTCAGCATGGAGAAGAGAAGGTTCTAGAGAGACCTTATAGCAGCCTTCCAATACCTACAAAGAAAGGGGTCCTACAAGAAATCTGGAGAGAGACTTTTCACAGGCGTGTGTAGTGATAGGACAAGGGGAGATGGCTTTAAACTGAGAGAGTGTGGATTAGATATAAGGAAGAACTTCTTTACTATGAGGGTGGTGAGACGCTGGAACAGGTTGTCCAGTTGTCATGGATTACACACAGCTGGTAACTCAGCACCACACAGCTTCTAACTCAGCCCTCATCTTCCCTTCTCCCCAGGCAGGATAGGGAGGACAATCAAAAGAATGTTAACCCCATGGGTTGAGATAAGAACAGTTTAATAACTAAAGTACCGTATACTACTGCTACTAGTAAGAAAAGAAATAACTAGGAGAGAGAATATAAAACTAAATAGTAAAAGGAAAATAATACAATAAGCACAAGTGATGCACAATAAAATTGCTCCCCACCAGCCAACAAATACCCAACTGGATCTGAGCAGTGACCTGAGCCTTCCAGGTAACTCCCCCTACTTAATATAATGGGCATGATGTGCTGTGGTATGGAATACCCCTTTGGCTAGTTTGAAACAAGTGTCCTGTCTCTGATCCCTCCTGGCTTCTTGTACCCCTCCTCATTGGCAGAGCGCAAGAGAGTGGAAGGTCCTGCATCAGGGTAAGTGCTACTTAGCAACTAAAACATCAATGTGTTAACATTGTTCTTTAACTGAAGCCAAAACACAACATTATACCTGCTGCTAGGGAGGAAATTAGCTCTATCCCAGCTGAAGTAAGTCCAACAGTGAAGTGGTGGCTGCCCCATCTCTGGCAGTGCTCAAGGCCAGGCTGGACAGACTTTTGAAAAACCTAGTCTAGTGAAAGGTGTCCCTGCCCATAGCAATGGGTTTAGAATCAGATGATCTTTAAGATCCCTTTCTAATCCTAACCATCCTATGATTATATCATTCTAAGTGATGCTTATGGAAAGCTATGTAAAAGAAGAGTTATATATCACTCCACTCTGTTTATTTGGATTGAAGGCAAAGGGTATAGCCTAGTAAAGTAGAA
This sequence comes from Forpus xanthops, assembly GCA_032466535.1. Classification (NCBI taxonomy): domain Eukaryota; kingdom Metazoa; phylum Chordata; class Aves; order Psittaciformes; family Psittacidae; genus Forpus; species Forpus xanthops. The sequence goes on from JASSUY010017156.1 coordinate 65,476, forward strand.
CTGAATATACCTGTACTTGGAAGTGTACAAGGAGAGCAGATAGTATTTCATAAATGACTTTATAAACATAGTAACTGATTCAGGGGAAAAAAACAGGGGTTGCCAACGCCTTTTTTTTTTTTTTTTTTCACTTTGTATTCATGTGAATATAAACAAACTTATTCCAAAATACTGATTATCCTGGTGCTATAATTTACTGCCAGGGATATTAGATGCTTTTTATGTTACTGCTCTACTGCAGCAAATTCTAATCTGCAGTATATAAAACACAGAAAAAGGGTGATTCTTTCCCTTTGTGTGCTCAGAGTACTTGGGCTAATGAAATGTAGGGGTTCAGAAGAAGTAGGAGCAGGATTCTTCAGAAATTCTTATGGTCCTGTAAGAAACTGTTAGTATATAAAACCTTCTAATGACAGTACTTTATACTGCTGGTGTTCTTGTCCATTTCTTTTTCAATATCTTTTTAGTCCCACATAAGAATTTAATGGTAAGATAGACAGTTTTTCTATATGAGAGTTACGATATTTGTTTGGTTCTGTGCATCTGTTACATTGGTATAAGTATTCTTTTTATACTCAATGATTCTTAATAAGCTAGTTTGCATTAGGACAATATTTTCATATAGTTCAGTCATAGGCCCTTCATAATTAGCCTTGCCCTTCACTTTTGTTGATCTTTTGTTATTTCTTTGCAACCCCTCAAAGGCATGACATAATTGATTGCAAATATATGTGTGTATACATATATATCAAGAACAATTTTAAACATCAATACTTGAATAATAAACTTTTTGTATAATAATTAATCCTAGTTCAGTACACAGTCTTGTCCACTGCACAAATATTTGTACCTTAATAAATGAAAATGCAGCAATTGGAAAGAGATATTCATGTTCAGGAAGCAGTATCTACATAAGCTAGCACTGCTTACAAAACAATAGCATGGCCTAAGGCTAGTTATCTATACTCTTCAGGCAAAGTGTACTTGAGAGTTATTCAAATGGAAGCACTAACAGGATAGCTACAGCTGGAGGGAAAGATACCCAGATTGTCATCAAGAACTCAGCAGGCAATGAAAAATGACAGAAAAGAGGACAGAAGGCAGAAAGACATTTGCTTACTAAGTTGCAATTATTATTCTTCATTGTCAAATAGAATCACAGAATCATAGAATAGTTAGGGTTGGAAAGGACCTTAAGATCATCTAGTTCCAGCACCCCTGCCATGGGCAGGGACACCTCCCACTAGACCATGCCACTCAAGGCTATGTCCAACCCAGCCTTGAACACTGCCAACAATGGAGCATCCACAACTTCCCTGGGAAACCCATTCTGGTGCCTCACCACCCTAAAAGGAAAGAATTTCTTCCTCAGATCCAATCTAAACTTCCCCTCTTCAAGTTTGAACCCATTACCCTTTGTTTTCTCACTACAGTCCCTCATGAAAAGACCCTCCCCAGCATCCCTATAGGCCCCCTTCAGATATTATGGAAGGCTGCTATGAGGTCGCCACACAGACTTCTCGACTCAACAGCCCGAACTTTTTCAGCCTATCTTCACATGAGAGGTGCTCCACTCCCCTGAGCATCCTCATGGCCCTCCTCGGGGCTTGTTCCAACAGGTCCATGTCCTTTTTATGTTGAGGACACCAGAACTGCACACAATACTCCAATTGAGGTCTCACAAGAGCAGAGTAGAGGGGCAGGATCACATTCCTCATTCTTCTGGTCACACTCCTTTTGATGCAGCCCAGGATATCTGACAAAGAAGTTTCAGATGAATCCTCTTGAGTAGATGCAAGGCAGTCCAGATCCAGAAAGAATTGAGACAGCGACTACCTGAGGGTCATAAAGGGAAGTCCCAAGAGAATCTGATGATTACCACTGCTCTTGGTTTGTGGATTGCATGCATTCTATGCAGAGGCTCTCTACTCAAGGGCTTTGTTTGAATTTTCTATCCAGCCCCTAGGGAAATGTGGCATTGTGAAAGACAAAATACAACTTTAAACTTCCTGTGGATTGAGGGGATATACCAAACACATCTACAATTTCATATCATCTACCGGACCTGCTAAATGGACAAGATGGTCAAAGACAGTGGAAGATCTTGGGATAGAGCATGGAGCAAGGGGATGGTGGTTTTTTTTTTTATCATTTTCCCCAAAAGTTTCTTATGGTCACACCTGAATGTCTGCATAGAGCAGATTATCCTCTTCTTCCTCAAAAATGGAGATACAGGACATAGGGCTCAGGGCATACTATTGCACCTTGAGAGCTCTTTCCCATCTTCCAGAGAAGCCAATCTCCACTTCTTTGGTGGAGCAAATCAAGAGCAGAGTCAGTGGAAAAAGTCAGTAGTGCACAAGTACATAATTATTGACTGTAGGAGAAGGATATTTAATATTTGTTTCTATGCATGCATGTATATGGCAATGTATAATAAAAATCTAGGAGAAAACTGCTGCCCAAGGTGAAACACCTTTCTTTCTTCCTCATGCTTTCTTTTCACTTATAGAGACCTTTGGCAAAGAATGAGCTCTTACAGACAGCATTTAGAGAGTAACACTTCCAGATTCTCCAGAAGAACTATTCAAGGATAGAGGAATTTTGACTTCGTAGCTAGAAGTCAGGAAATGTAAAACGTAGCCAAGTACTGTTGGGTTTATTGGTACTCACACATTATCAATATACATGCACAACAGATAAAGATTGGGATTTAAATTAACTGTATAGTCAGTAAAACTGGTTGTATAACTTCATAGGTTAAAATTAAATCATCACAATCAATTCATAAATTAGTTTCTCCACAACTGACACAGAGCTAATGATATTTTGATGTGATTTTATTGATCTTCATACAGGATGTCTTGGAGAGTTCACCTATGACTAACTCTAAAAATAAAAATTAGTGTAGAAGCCTTTATCTCACAGTATACTGCCATTAATTTTCTACTGATTATACAGTTAGCAAAAGGATATACATTTAAACAATACGTTTTTAAGAAAATCTAAACATAATGACTCACATTTAATAACTTTAATCTTTAATCGTAATTACAACCGAATGATGCCCAAATCATTCTCTCTCCTTATGGAAATAATCTATAGCAAAAGATAGATATTCTAGGTAATATTCTAAACCAAGTGATTACTGTGGTGTTTTATTAAAGTTTTTGAAGGAGAAAAAAAATATCCTTTCCATCTCCCTCAGAAGTGTCAGCTCAGATGAGACCATAGAGAATTTTTCTTGCAACACAACTCAAATGATGCAGAGTCTATTTTGGTTCCTAATCAGTTAAGACCAGCACAAAACCATGAACTAACTCAGACATACAAAGCCAATGTCTATATTTTAATTACTGGTTTTGGTAAAAATTTTAAGCACTTCCTGAATTTACAAAAGTTTAGAAAGCATTTTTTAACATGGCACCATTCAAATACAGTACACAAGAGAACTCATAGATTCTAACGATTTCCTAAAGCCATAGAAATTTACAGTTTTGGTAGATTGACTTAAAAGATCAATTAAACCTGTCACGCTCAGGCAGATTGGGGTTTGTTGTTTTTTTTTTTTTTTTTGGTGGTGGTTTGGATTTTTTTTTGTTACAAATTGTGAGTAAATACACAGTGCAAGTAATAAAACATTAGCCAGGCATATTTGATCTGCTTTTGTATTACTTGGAAAATGCTTGAATGCATTGAAAATTTGGTATACCCTAGGAGGGACATTTATCTTTTCAGAAAAATAGTAGTACAATGGCCATGTTGTCTGCTTTGATATTTCAATGGACTTCAACACTGATATGATCAAAATCAGAAATTTTGTTTAAACTTACCTTTATCCAGTGATCAAGTGTGACTGAAATAACATCAGTAGAAAGTATTTGGTAAAGCTACATAGCATATGTAATAAGGTAATCTCTAGTTACATTTATTTTCATGTTCAATTTCTTCCAAAAAAATTAGGTTTGCATCTGTTAAGGTAATTATTCCTGCAGAGAATGAACTTAGCAATTTGAATAAATAACGTACGTATAGGGGATAAAAGAAGTAAATTTGCCCTCTCCCTTTTTTGAGAAGTATGAAAACATGCAGAGAAAAAATGCTACCTCTTTGCAGCCCTTTTATTAGTTTACTTTTTGTTATACATGAAAAAATGAAGTCTCAAAAGTAAGATGCCCCTCAAAGCTGAAATTCATCTCATTCTACTATGGACATCTCCAGTGTAGAACTCAACTTTTGATTTAGTTTGCAAACATTTTTAAAGTCTGTAGAGAAAAATAAACACTTGTCTGGTAAATTTAATGGCTTTCCAAAGTCACTTGATGTGTAAGAATCATGCACTGACAATTTTAGCCCACAAAGTGTAAAGGCAATGTAGGCAAAGAGGTTTTTAGGATTACATGTAGTGCATCTGAATTTGGGTCGTCTCCTAAGAAGAAACTCACTCAAGAATTCTATGGAAGTAGTTTTAAGAATAATGATAAGGACAATTCCATAACAATCAAGACACAGATTTCGATACAGTTGTTCTCTGCAGACCTCATTTTTTTCCCAAACTTCTGCAAACATTTTTTCAGCCCAAATCAACAAGAAATTATTCCCACTACCCTTATAATAATGAGCATCTGCAAAACCAAGTTTGCAAAATCCAAAGTTGATTAATTTAGTTTTGTATTTGATTAATTGTCCTGTCTCCACTGACTGGTTACAAAGGGAGTGTAGGGCTACAGAAAAGTTATTGTTCCTGAACCAGATGAGTCTGATAATTGTCACAGGAGAACAATCACTTAAAAAGTTATGACCAAATGAAGTTCAAAGCCTTGAATTATCTACTAAAAACTTAAATGCCAGCTGCAAATTCCACATATGGAAGCAGTGACTGCACAACTACCTTACATCCATCCAGTATTCCCTGAAGAAAAATACATGTAGCAGCTTTGCATACATAAGAGATCCAGTGCCTTTGGCCTGTGTTGAACTTAGTGAACTGACTGTGTGTGTGAGCAGTAAAACTGACACTGATGGAAATTCACGTGGACATAGGAAAACCACCCAGTAACTCTCAGAAACATGGAGTCATGGAATCATGAATCACAGAATAGTTAGTATTGGAAAGAACCTTAATATCATCTAGTTCCTCATAGGTTGTCTGATGCCCTGAAATCTGGATAAATAGAACCTAAGAAATCTGCATGGTTATCTTGGTTTGTGACAATGATAATCCTGAGCTTGAACAAGACGCTGTATTCTGTGAAAATAGTGCCAGAAAGTTTGCTAGAGAAAGCATGCTTAAAATCCTTAAAATGTTAAAAAAAAAGCCTCCCCTGTCAAGAAAAGGGAGACTTGGCAAAAATGCCTATTACACAGAATGTATTTATGTTGGTAATAAGTGCAGTTGAGTACAGTTGCAAGAGGTGGTGTCCTTTCTAAAGCTCATGACTACTTGTGCATCCTCAGACCAATTATGGTGGCCCTATAGGAATCTATAAATGAATTCTTATAGCTTTTTTTGTTCCTTTAAAATTAAAATAACTCGGTCTTTTAAACATTTTCCATTAAACTACTGCAATATGCTTAAATTAAAATTTTACATTTTTTATGCTGACTCAAAACCCACTCAAAATATTTAATTTAAAATTTGGTTAGAATAATCTCATTGTCTGCACTTAATGGTAGTGCCATTTCTGGTAATAATTTTAGCTGAATCTACACTTGAATCAGATAGATTTTATATGAAATTGTCATTATGATTGTATGTAACCAATACTTTACTGTTATTATTGCTGTTGTTATTGCTTTATTATTATTACTATTATTATTGTTATTGCTATTATAATTTAATAAAAGGAAATGCAACATATTTGTTCTCATTTACATAGTTGAAATAAAATTTATCCACTTCTTCATAAATATAAGTTTTAAACTTATTTATTTATACATCTTTTGCAATAAGTAGCAGTTAAAAAGCACTTCAAGTTAATAGTACTGGCTTCTACTACTATTTCAAGTGTGGCTTGGGCAAATCACCTCTCTCAAGCCTTTAAATCTTCACCCAGAAAAAGGGGCTAATACTTATCTACCTCAGAGGTGGTACTAGGCTTAATTCATGACTGTTTATAAAAGAGCTGATAAACATCTAGTTTCCAGGATACACTGTTCATTATCACTAACGGATTAGCTCCTATTCAATACACCATGTAAGTTCAAGCTCTTTATAACATTTTAATTTAGCTGAAGTTAAACAACTGTGACTCTCAACTTCAAAATGTCAAGAAAGACTTTTCTTTAAATTTTTAGCCTGCAGGAAAAATATGAACACTGAATGGGTATCTCTCAAGCAAATGTTGTTCCCACAAATAATTCATTAAGTTCTTCTACATGCTGACCCTCACAAATAGCTCTTTCATACTCACTTTCATGAATTTCAGCATTATTCATACCATGAACCATGTCAACCAAAGTAAATGATATATATATTGTGCCTACAAGTGCAGTCTGATTTCCTGATGAAAAGAGATAAGAGTACAAAAAAAATTGCTGAGATGAAACTGTAGTACACAAATTAATCTCCTGTCTATTAAAAATATAAGAATATCGACACTTAGCAATTTTTAGAGATGCTACTCTGCATTTCATTCGGATTTCATATACTTTCTCATTGCATTGCCTGAGTCTTCATGGCATAGTTTTCATGACATCAAAATGAAAGATGCGATTCAACCACCCTATAGGGAACTAGAGAGACATAATACTTACCCCCATACACAGGACTCAAAATGAAAAGTAAATAGGGGTCTTCGATTCCAACCACAAAGGAATGGGGATCTTAATGGAGCTAGAAGATAACATGTAACAGATTTATTTTTAAAGAGATAGAGCATGCTCTGCCAGCTGAATTCAAGGGATTCGGAGCCTTTGAGAGGAATACTGCAATGTGAGCCAGGAGACAACAGTTCAGGGAAACTAAAAATTTGACAGAGGTCTAACCAGCTCACAAACTTGCAGATAACTGATCTCTATTACACAGCCTGAGTATAGCTCCTAGCTAATGGGTCTTTAGCTGCCAGCACATCACAGCAGCTCCAGAGAAGTTCTGAGCTCAGCCAGAGCTCAGCAAATTTGTGAGATCAGTAAGGTCAACCTTTCTTCTTTCAGGAGTGAAACTGCCCTGCCTCCACTGAGCTCAAAACTTTGTAGGATCTATGATCCAATAACCTCTGTCAGTATGGATAAAATCTTGTCCCAGAAGCAGGCAAAAGTTTCCATCTTGTCATAAGTAAGTACAATAATCTGGGAGTCAGCCTTCTCCACTGTGCTTTCAGCTTCTAAAAGGACACAGCAGCTGATGGTAAGCTCCTGAGAACATTACAAATGGAAATGTCAATCTCAGATCATGTTTATTCATTATGTTTAGGCAGAAGTCCTCTTCTTCCTTTGCAAAGCGGAAAATTGGGGAATCAAGAGATAAAGTTTCCCATATATATAATATAGACTGCAGGTAAGTCTTAGTCCACTGCATAACTTTATGCCTAGATCATTAGAGGAGGAAGGCAAATGTATTTTCAAGACATATAAGTAGGACATAACATCTCTAATTGTTCACTTACTACAAAATGCAGCAGCTGTCATCTCTCAGCCTTGTCTAAACACTATCAGGCATAGAGCAAAGCCCTCTCAGTGTCTAGATATAGATCTTTATCAGGAGTAGATCCAGTTTTCACTCAAGACTCAAATTATTCCATTCAAAATAATTTTCTACTTGATAATCCTACAAGAATGTTCTCAGGCATGGTCAGAAAACTTTAGCATCCCTGTGCCCACTGAATTGGTTAAATGCCAGGTGCAGTCATGCGGATTGCCTCCAGATAGTCAACAAGATAATAACGGGATTAGAAAGTCGTCAGGATCTAGACATGCTGTACATGTGGCCTCTCTTACAGGTACTGTGTCACTAGGTATAGCCATATAACTAATCTGTGGTGTTCAGTTCATAGTTGTTTAAATTGAACAGTCTCCACACTTATGTGATTTTTCTCCATTCATTGCAAGAGAATGTATATATTTTCCTGTTCTTGATCTAATACTAGAAATCATGGCAGGTTTATCTGCACTTCCATAATTCAGACTGCTTCTTCACTACAGTCTGGGTAACAGGAGTAAATTGCAATGTCGGTTTCAAGGCAACAAGGTTTTTAGTCCTCCACAAGGTGATTGAAACACCTTATGGGCCCTTATCCAGTCCTAAACATGTCAAGTAGCACTTGAGTCACAATGAGCTCTAGTGAACAGGACAGCAACTGGGAGTAATTGTTAAAAAAGAATGCAGGCTAACTCTGAAGTAAAGACCTACTCAAAAGATAACTATAGTGAATTTTATTTCTATGTACTTTTTTGTACATGGTTCACTGACCCGAATCTGGCTATTATGAAGGATGGGTATCTCAGACAAGTGAAAAAGTCACTCAGAGGGCCTTGTTCGTTCTTTTTTCCTGAGTTCTATTATGCTCAGAATCTTGTTACAAGAAAAAAGGAACAAGTCATATACACAGTCAAGTGAAACACATGTGGCCTTTTACTAGGAACAGATGAATTTACCAGCAACATTGGAAAGTAGTGTCTCTAAAATATATAAGTGTAAAACTACTTTTCCCAAAGCTCAGATTATAACATTCAGTGTTGCAGTATGTGCCCACTCCAAAGAGGAATTAGGGAGCATTAGCATAACCCTGGAAAGAAATTGTCTAGAAGCAACTGGCTTCTTGTTCTGGCCTTTATCCAGTACAAGGATGGTATCAATATTCTCCTTCAGCTGAAGCTGCCAGTGTGGAAGGAGGTGAAAACATGTCCATATATATCAAATTTTCCACTCTGTAAACTGTTTTTAGATTAATTACTGGTATCTTGTCCAGGGAATCCAAAGAAAGATGTGAATCATATTGGGTTTGTGTGTTTTGTCTACATTGTCAAATTAGCTATTTGCCCACACTGTATGTAAGATATTTCCCTCCCTATTTTTCCTCTTGGACAAAATCTGCATGTTGTTCTGGGAAAATAGATTATTACAGGCACTCTTAACATTGCACAGTACGGATAAAATCACACCATGATTGCCTTGCACTGTGCTCTGCAATGCAATATCCTCCTTCTGACAGGCCATTGTGCACTTAACAGGATATGCCACAAATACTGTACACTACTACTCCAGTGAGTTTTAACAGTCATCTTACTATTGCAATACTTGAAGATAAATATTAAAAGTAAAAAAAAAAAAATCATTAATTATATCATAACACCCACCACATTCAAGTTATGCTGTGTGGATGTGGCCAGCCAGCTCCAGAGGGAGCTAGCTCTCACAACTGAGGATCAAATTCATTGGCATAATATGGCACAGGAAGAGGAATTATTATTTGAAGTGGATGAAGTCATATCCTTTTGAAGCCATATCCTTCTGAAGCCTGTCTGGTTTTAATGCTTTCCAACACAGACACAATCTGATTTATACCAAATATGAACTTCAGAGTCCAAAACAACCACATGAAGAATCTGCAAAGCCAGGACAGAAAAGGCCCCTGGCCATGCCTAGCACCAAGGCAGTCTTGCCAGCTCTCAACTCCAGAGACTGACTGGGAACACTTATCATCCAAGTTTCATTCAGACATATGTAGTATCTACAGCAGCTGCCTCGTGCTGTGGGATTTAATACTCATTGTTAAGCAGTCCAGCTTACAGATAGGTTAACCATCCAAAAATGGAATTGTTGAATCATAGAATAGTTAGGGTTGGAAAGAACCTTAAGATCATCTAGTTCCAACCACCCTGTCAGGGGCAGGAACACCTCCCACTAAACCATGACACCCAAGGCTATGTCCAACCTGGCCTTGAACACTGCCAGAGATGGAGCATTCAAAACTTCCTTGGGCAACCCATTCCAGTGCCTCACCACCCTTACAGGAAAGAATTTCTTCCTCAGATCCAATTTAAACTTTCCCTGTTTAAGTTTGAACCCGTTACCTTTTGTCCTCTCACTACAGTCTCTCATGAAGAGACCCTCCCAGGCATTCCTATAGGCCTTCTTCAGATACTGGAAGGCTGCTGAGGTCTCCACACAGCCTTCTCTTCTCCAGGATGAACAGCCCCAACTCTCTCATCCCATCTTCACAGGGGAGGTGCTCCAGTCACCTTATCATCCTCGTGGCCCTCCTCTGGGCTTGTTCCAACAGTTCCATGTCCTTTTTATGTTGAGGACACCAGAACTGCACACAATACTCCAAAGTGAGGTCTCACGAGAGCAGAGAAGAGGTGCAAGATCACCTCCCTTGATCTGCTGCTCCTGCTCTTTTTGATGCAGCCCAGGATACAGTTGGCTTTCTGGGCTGCCAGAGCACACTGCTGGCTCATATTCATTTTCTCATTGACTAAGTACTTTAATACTGCCACTCAGACAAGTGACATAAAATTGCATTTAAGCTATTTTGTGGTCTTTGCATTCTGTATGGCTTTGCTCTGCCATACCTGCTCTCAGTCAAGCACAGCGTGCAGTGATGAAGAACTTAATCTAGCCTGGTTTAGTTATGTCTGAAAAAGTCAGGTAATTTTAAGAAAACAAAGTTCAATTTTTTCAACAAAGAAGACTGAGTTTCCCTTCACTGTGCTTCCCATCTGGTTACAGAATTCTTGTGAAGATAGCCAGAAAGAATCATCTTTCTATATTTCTTTGAATGGATAAATTCCTGTCTCCAAGAATGCAATGGTTGTACACTAGCAACACTTCACAACAAGCTTTTTTTTCCAGAGCAAGACTCCGATTTCCATTCCCATCACATTTTCCATTTCATAAAAAATATTTCCACAATGTTCCAACTAATAACTGATTAAACCAGCAGCAGAAACAGAATTTTTTATTATATTCTTTCCTGACATCCAATGAGGGTGCAGATATAAAGCATTCTACTTTTGAAATGGCATTATTCATAACTATGTGCTTCTGCTTCTAATTTAAATACTCAAGACTTCTACGACTTTATTTTTGTTTTCAAATAGCTTCTGTATTACAGCTTATTTCGAGGGCATTTTTCATATCAGCAGGGTAAGATTAGCATTGACATTTGTCACGAGCTATTGAAGAGACAGCAGGAATGCAGTGTTATCATTGATAGCAGTTTTCGATTTCCATCATAGCAACCTCAGAGGTCCTGCTGACATTATAACACTAACTCAAATATTAACATAAAATATTGAAAATACTATATGGATGCTGTTTGTGAATACTTGCTGAGAATGCTGAAGAGATGTTTTGCTCACAATAAATATTTATAACATTGTGCGAAATGGCACAGACATTAACTGTAAAAAAAGAACTTTCATCAGAGCATTAAAATCATGGCAAAGCCTTCCATTTACTGAAAACACATTAAAATGCAGCAATAGTTTGCACTTAAATGGCCTGATTCTCCACTGCTGTGAACCAAACTGAAAAATTTTGCAACGATGGTTTTGTGATAAACTTGTTAGAACAAGACTTGCACTAGATAGCACTGAATTTTTTTTCTGAATCTGTACAAGTCTCTTAGGCAGCTTAAAAGATGTATATTTTTTTACCATAAGTCTGTAAAACAGGCAGTTTGCTGTCATCTGTTTGAACTTACAAATCTCCTTTTCACAATGGGAAAAACAAACAAATCCCTGACAACTACTTCCTCATTATATTCTTACAAGCAGAAAAATTTAAATTCAACATGGCACTGAGGCACTATGCTGGTGGTAGAAACCACAGTTGTACCTAAGTCAGTTCACTCTTTCCAACATAATGTGCGCCGATTTGTGAGTAGAGTGATGCAAGCCTGCACTGAAAAGGTTACAAAGTCTAGCCAAGCTTCAGAACCACCTTGCTACTTATGATATGTGGAAGATTGGTGCCAACAAGCCTTTTACATCTGAGAAATTGAGATAAAGTGAAATACAAAAGGGTTTTATATTTCAGCCCAGACTCTAAACAATTCCAAATGTCCACAATGCCACATTTCTTTTCCAAGCTTGAAAGCCAGGTCCCTGTACGAAGTTTTTTTATCCATTTATTTGTCTGTTTTCAAAGCACTCTGCAGCTCAGAAGTAGAAGTTAGATTGCATCCCCACTCTTCCTCCCATTCTGTGAATGGTAGTGCTGTGCTTAAGGTGACATTTCATGCAGCAAGACTAGAGTATTTTATACATTAATGCTGCCATGCTCTCTTTTTCATAAGGGAGGAAACACACCTGTTGGTGCCAGTGCTCATATTATGCTGTTGGGGATGATGTTTTACACCTTCAGTCAAGGGACTCGTGACCAATTAACCCATTTATTCTGCACCTGGTATATTTCAGCTACTCTGAGTGTTCACTGAAATGTATTATTTTAATGAATATTCCTAACTGACATCTTGCAGTTGGGAACATTTCATGCATCTATATATGCTGTTTGTATCCCTTCATTGCATGTATTTCCCTTTGAATCCCCTTACATGACTGTATACATATAAAACCCATTGACTGAGGGAGCTCTGAGAACAGTAAGTTCTTGAAGAAGTTGAGGAAAGCATCCACAAGCAGTTATACACCATGCAGGAATGCAGGCTAACAAACAGAAGTGTTTCTCTTTCACTTTAAGAATTTCCTGACCGCCCTCTCCCAAGCAGAAAGACCCTGTCATTATATAAGCAGAAATTTTGGTTCGAAAGAGCCTATTCACCTAACTTAAATACAACGTAATTTATTTCATTTTTTATTCAAGCCTCAGCTTACTCTAGAAGCATGAAATGTCTCAAAAGTATTTTGTTTATCTATATTTAAACTAAAAGGGCTGTGTCGCCCATTAGTGAAGATACAGAGATGTAGATCTATCAAGTGAAAAATGTGCCTAACACCCATTAATGATAATGCATGTTCAGTGCATAGAAGTGTGGAACAGAACACTTCTGCTTGCTTTTGGAAGTCATTTTTTCTGTACTAAGTGCAAAGCCTCTAAAAAGTAGGCATGCCTAAGACCAGCTCTCTCAATACAAAATAGCCAAACCAATATAAATATGATTTTATTTTTAAAAGTGCATTTGAGCTGACAACCAGTGAGCTGTGGCTCAGTGATAAACCCTGGTAAATGGAGTTTATAATGGGAACACCGACAGATTCCCTGCCCTCATAGCACTATCGTTATCTATTGCATTGCACATTAAACACACATATCACCTGATAAATACATAGCATGTTAAATCTGATAAAACTTTCACTGAATCAAACAGACAAGGAGTTGAACATGATAAACAAGCTCCTGTATCTGATCCATCAGTTTCAGAAACAGATAAGTAAACAACCAAACATGATACAGTACATCACTGTCAGGTGATTAAGGTCACCCTTTGGGAATTGCTATCCTCTTAGTAAAAGCTTTGGTTGAAAACTCAGACCTGGAGGTTTTATTTATCTGATTTTAACTGGGTTCACAAACCCTTAACTAAACTTTGTGAACTGGCTAATGTAAACACTGTTTACATTAATAGTACTCAAAAGAGTGTGCAGTTACGTTCGTATTTCAACCTCTTCACCTTTACCAGTATGGTCACTTTCTTTATGCAGAATTATTTATTCACTTTAGCACAGAACTGCCTGTTCAATATTTCAAGGATGATCCAGGAAGCAAAAGCTACTTGGACCATAATGTGTTTGTCCAAGAGAGAGATCTTTACAAAATGGAGTGAAAATTTTGTCACTGAATTCATGATAGCAGGACTCACAAAAAGACTTTTTCTGCTGGAGGAAGCTATTTTAGCAGGTCAGTTTTGCAGGAGTGTGAAGAGCTGCAGTGAGGAAAGAACAGAGCTAAAAGCAGGCTACTGAAAACCACGAGCTGTTAAGTGTGGTCTAGAAAGATGAATAAATTAACTGCTGCAAGAGAGAACAAGGTGCTGATTACATGTCATGTGAGTCTAAACCCTTGGATGCAAGAGTTAATATTTTATGAGAACCTTCTAAACCTGTTTAGTATGTAGCTGGGCTTCATGCATTCTTCTGCTCTCAACTTCTTTTAAACGCATTTCTCAAGTACACTGGAATGAGCCACTGCTTTTAGCTGGTAGCAGGATAAAATGGGAATACAAGCTACTGCTCACATTAGTTCTGCAAACTGTAGTGTACTTTAAGTGCCCATATTCTAGCTATGCTCTTTCTTCTACACATCACAATTATGGTCTTCCCCACTCATTGGTGTTCAGAGCCAGAAAAATGTCATTTTGGTGCATGCCAGTCAGATCTGAGGACATCCAGAATCTTGCCTCTGACTCTGGTCCCCAGAGCAAAAATCCCTAGCATGGATCATTACAGATGGAACTGACCATAGAGCAGTAGATCTTATCTAATGCTCTGATAAATATTTTTTCATAAATTAACTGATCTAATAACAGTCCCATATTTACTGAGTTGCTGCAATTCTCTCACCAGTGACAGAATATAAGAATTTATTATTTCTTTTTCTGCGTGTATATATGTTTTTAAATTTTGCTGAGAGTCTTCTGGGAAATCTTGCCTGACTTCTGCACATTGATTAATACATTCTTTTTCATTTACTATTCTCTGAGTTAGTTTTCTAAAAAAAATTTTAAATTTGGTTATTCAGTCTCTGCTACATCTAATGTCTAATGTATTGCCCTATACAATTTTATGGTGTTAAAAATATTCCAAAGAGAGATTATTTTCATATACATATTATGCTGATTAATTTTATAAAAGCCTATTGAAATAAATAAGCTACTCTTTACTCAAAAATTACTCTGGAATTTCTCTTTTGTTTTCCATCATTTTATGATTAGAACACTATCTATTGTGGCATCTTAAAAGTGCCTCCATTCAATCCTCCTCCATATATAACCTAATTTGACGGATAACCTGTCAAACATATATTTCGTCTGAGAACTTAACAATATCTGACAAATTCAGAGTACACCATTCAAACTTTTCTTGTGTAATCGTATAATAATTTATATTGTTGCTCTGATTAAGTATAGAGCTTTGTTGATGTGAAAGATCATCAATAAAAAAATCTCTCAATGACATTAAATCAAATAATAAAAAAATCTAGACAGCTCTTCATTCTTCTGCAACTTATTCTGGGAGTTTTTTCCTTGGAAACATATACACATGCTCACACATTTCTTATGTGTATTTAAAATAAAATTCTGCGTGAAAAATTCCTGAATATCATGAATCTTATCTCTCTAGTGAGACAAGGGGGGCACAAAATCAGAAAACGAAATATATAAACCTTTAGAACCAGTTTTAAGTAGTGTTAAGTTTGATGGCTTTGTAACAGTAGCAATGGAAAATTACTGAGGTGCATGATTCACAGAGAAAAAAAATCATAGAATCATAGAAAATTTAGGGTTGGAAAGAACCTTAAGATTATCTAGTTCCAACCACCCTGCTATGAGCAGGGACACCCCCCACTAAACCATGCCACCCAAGGTTATGTCCGGCCTTGAACAGTGACAGAGATGGAGAATTCACAGCTTCCCTGGGAAACCCATTCCAGTGCCTCACCACCCTAAAAGGAAAGAATTTCTTCTTCAGATCCAATCTAAACTTCCCTTGTTTAAGTTTTAACTCATTACCTTTTGTCCTCTCACTACAATCCCTCATGAATAGACCCTCCCTAGCATCCCTATAGGCCCCCTTCAGATACTGGAATGCTGCTATGAGATCTCCATTTAGTCTTCTCCAGACTGAACAGCCCCAACTCTATCATCCTATCTTCATAGGGGAGGTGCTCCAGACCCTTGATCATCCTCGTGACCCTCCTCTACACTTGTTCCAACAGTTCCATGTCCTTTTTATGTTGAGGACACCAGAACTGCACACAATATTCCAAATGAGGTCTCATGAGAGCAGAGTAGAGCAGCAGGACCACCTCCCTCGACCTGCTGGTCACAGTCCTTTTGATGCAGGCCAGGATAAGGTTAGCTTTCTGGGCTAATAGAGTACAGACAGAGAACATTCTTGTATAAAGCAAACCATTGTAGTTGACATAGTTTTATGCCCTTATGACCTAGTACAAAATGAGTGTAAGAAAAATGGGATAGAAAAATGGGAGGTAAGGATAAGGAGTATCTGGGAATTGCAGGTGTCCAGGATGGGCTGCAGTTAAACTAACTGATAAGTAGAAGGACAGGATTATCGCTGTGTTAATGAACCAATTAAGCTGGTATAAACATCTACTGAGGGTGCTTCAGCGGCTGTCAGAAGTGATAAAGCTTGTTGGAAGAAGTAAACGACACACAAAGACCACCACCACATTTTCATACTCATGTGGGAAAACTTTCTGGAAAATGATTATCATGGTTTGAGGCTTTCAAACCCATGCAGCCGCTCTCTCACTCACTCCCCCCTCTTTCTTCCTCAGTCCGAGGGGATGGGGAGGAGAATCAA
>JASSUY010017157.1:0-26543 GCA_032466535.1 Forpus xanthops
TCCCCTATGAAGACAGGGTGAGAGAGTTGGGGCTGTTCAGCCTGGAGAAGAGAAGGCTGCGTGGAGACCTCATAGCAGCCTTCCAGTATCCGAAGGGGGCCTATGGAGATGCTGGGGAGGGACTCTTCATGAGGGATTGTAGTGATAGGACAAGGGGTAGTGGGTTCAAACTTAAATAGGGGAAGTTTAGACTGGATATGAGGAAGAAATTCTTTACTGTAAGGGTGGTGAGGCACTGGAAAGGGTTGCCCAGGGAAGTTGTGAATGCTCCATTGCTGACGGTGTTCAAGGCCGGGTTGGACATAAGCTTGGGTGACATGGTTTAGTGTGAGGTGTCCCTGCTCATGGCAGAGGTGTGGGAACTAGATGATCTTGAGGCCCTTTCCAGCCCTAGCTATTCTATGATTCTATGTGAAGAAATATCTTCCTGCCAGAGCTACTTGAATTTTATTTAAATATTTACTTTTTTAACCTGTTTTGTCTTAAGCCTATACACTAAAAGCAGAAGACAATGCTAGTGTGCTACCAGTGTTCACTGGATTAAGCAAGCTCAAGGAGCATGGAGAGATGTGTGGAGGGTATAGAGATGCTTTTCTTCACTCCACTGATTGATTCGCATGACTTCTTATATTAAATATGAAACTGGAATTTAGAATTTATGCCTGCTTTGCTTGTTCACCTTTTCCCTCAGCCTGTCTTTTCTTTTTTAGCTTTACCCTTTGGATTTCTTACTCCTGGCTCAGCCATTCCAAGCACTTCCTTTCTCTGTACTCAGCCAGGTCTTCTTCACACAGTGACTTCAGCTGTAGCATTAGCAAAATTGGCTGCTTTGATTAGGAATGTGTGAGTGGAAGGCAGATAATAGCCTGCTTCTCTACACCTGATCTCCCAGTGAGGGGTCACTGAAAGGGGTCAACAGCTGAAATAAGTGTCTTGTCACATGAAGAGTTTGTGAAGGAAAAGCTGTACTGTCAAATAAAGTGGAGCACAGCAGCACCAGGAGTCGTAAGGGGCTGAGTTATCTATATATTTAGGTTGGTCTGTGTTTAGCAAATTCTGTTCTGGGCAGGAGCTTCCAGCTCAACAGCCATGGAACCTGAAGTCCTGTATATTGAACTACAGAACAGATACACCTGAGAGACTTGCAACTCCAGCCTCCCAGAAATGGGCTTCTTAAACAGGCTACAGAAGTTGTAGCCGCTCTTCTACCAAGTCGATGCTTTTGTCTCATCTCCTATGCAATAAGGCTGCAGTAATTATCTAAAGTAAGGGGATTCTCTTAAACCAGATCACTGATGCGCTCTGATTAAATTATCTCCAGAATAATCTGTTTGTTGGTTGATACTTGTAACATCAAAACCATCCCAGATCATTGGACACTGGCCACTGGTGAATCATCAAGTCAAAAACTTTACCTTAGATGCTAATGTTATGAATGAAATATCAAGTAGTGACATTTGATATTCTGACCAATTACTACTGTGCATATGGGCACATAAACATCACTTAAGCAGAGTCAGAATCAGGCTTTTAGGAGTTCAGGGATCAAAAGCGAGACTACATTTCTAGATTTATAGACTACATAGCTATTGAAGGTTCGTTAATCAAATAAAGAAAACATCAGCCATTATGTTTGATGAAAAAAGGGATGGATTAAAGGAGGTTGACAAGTGCCTGTGTTATGCCACATATCCCTTGCTCCTCTTGAAGAGCCACTAGTGGATATGCCAATCTGAAATGAATTAAACAAAATAAAGAGGTACTATCGGGTTAATTGTGACAAGAAAAGACTGAAGACAAAAAGCCAACAAGCTTTCTAACAGTGGAAGGCACAAAGCTGTAGAAGCCTGCGTCATTACTGTTGAACGGTCAAGACCAGTAGATGGTGTCCTACATAGGATATTCCTGCATCAGGCATGAAGGTCAAAGGCCTGTTCCTTCCCTCAAAAGTATGCTTGAACCCTAGCATTTATAGCTACTCTACCACCCTACTACATTTTCTTGTCTTTCCACACCTCTCACATATATAGGAAAGTAGAGACTGTAACTTTCACTCCACTGCATTTCATAGTCAAACTACCATAACAGAGATGAAAGGAAGAAAAAGGGAAAGTTTAGGGATGTTTCAGGGGGCAGATATATGCTTTCAAGCCAAAATGTGATGCTAAATAGCCTTTCTTTAGAGAGATCTTAGCTGTTCAGCACTGAGAACTTGGTGGGATTTTGAAACCCTTTAATTGAACGACTTTTGAGACCACTGTTGAAGCTGAGGCCCATTCCTGACAGAGCAAAAAAAAAAAAAAAAGGGGTATCTCAGATGTTTAAAAAAAGCCCTAACTTGAAAATTTTCAACTCAAAGCTCAGCAGTTATTAATTCCCACATGAACACACACTTTTCAGCTTTCTTATTTTCTCTTTTGAACACATCATTGACCCTACCCATAGCATCTCCCAGATGTTTGTGTAGCTACTTCTCCTTTTAGCGAGAGCACATTCAGATGAAGCCAGCATGATGGATAACAGAAGTCCTTTGACACACCGTGTCATTTATCACGCAACAGCCTCAATCCTGCTAAGAGGGCCTTCTCCATATGTCACTGTCAGCTCCAGTGCCACCCCAATGCATCAAAAAGAAAAGTTTGAATATGAAGCACTGTAATTCCTAAGTCACAGCTCATTGCAGCTTTCCAGACATGAAGAACCATTCTGTCTATCTGCCAACTTGTTTAATTTTCACTGTCTCACATATGTGAGAAATTAAGACTTCGGTGTAGAAGAAAACCAGAAAAAAGGCACAGGTCCAGCAGAGAGAAGGAAGATAAAAATCTCTAATTCCATTAAGAATCCAGTGTGACATTTTGAAGTGGAAAAAGAAAAGGCAGCCTATGAGCAGTAGGTATTACAGAATTACTAAGAATCCCATCTCCTTCCCAGTCTGGGAAAACGGTTCTCTAATGGGCCGATGTCAAACTAGCAAGCTTAAAGCAATGCAGACAAGCTCCTGAACTCGGCTGCCTAATGGAGACATATCTCATCAGCCCCTTCAAAGGGTACAGAGTGGAGCTAAGGCTTCTGGGAAAGCCTCTTGAGATTATCAACAGGTCCCTGCTTTGGGCTAAAGTAATCAGAAAACACTTCCTAATGCAGTTTCAGCAAGTCAGTTCCCAGGTGGCACCTGAGAGCACAAACAAGAGGAGGCTGGAGCTACTGCTTGGGGTCAGCTCTGTTACACTGACGCGTATCTGCAAGTGTTTGTGCTGCCTCCCAAATGTTAGCACCGATGGTAATCCAACCATGATCCATCCAGGCTCTTTTTCCATTAGCCTGTAGGAATGTAGCCTGACCATGACAGTAGTTCAGATTAATGGATTACAGTATAATGCTTCGGCTGCCTGAGTACAGACAGAGGCAGCCTGCAGCTCTCCTCTTTCTTTGCTTACTATATTCTGAACTACCTTTCCCACCCTCCACTGTGAAATAGTCAAGGCCATGACTATCTACCCCCATTTCTAGCCTCCAAAATATTCACACAACAGGGCTTGACCCCCTCTTCTCAGCCTGCTCTTGCAAAACTTATCCTACGTCACTCAGACCCCTGTCTCTGCAGAGTACCTCCAGCACTCCCTGGGCATCAATGAGCTTCCAGATGAGCCCAAAACAGGCTCTTTTTAGTCAAAGTCTTCTTGAAACACCCACAATCTAGCATGGTTCCCACATCAAATCAGACAAATTGTGAAACCATCCACTTTGTGCGTCTATGAATCACTATTTAGAAAGTCAAAGTTATAAACTTACTTTTCACGTTCTTTTAGAAATTTACAAAGCTTCCCACCATCATTCCTCACCCAAACTCATATGAGTCATTTCACAGAAATCGTTCTGTATTTGTTAGCATTTCCCAGGTTAGACAAATTTCCATATTATTTCGAGTGACTTGCAGACTCCCCCAGTGTGAATGGTGTTAAGTTCCAGGAATTAAGGCACTGGTTTTGGATCACTATCGATTTTAAAAAAATACGGTTTGCCACTTCATTAGACCACTGTCGCACAGTCTTTGCCAATTCCCATTTTATAAAAATCCAATATTTTCTTTTCAAAAGAATCACAGACAAATTACAGCTTGAAAATTAATCCATAAACCTTTATTAGGTTAAACCTTAAAAGGATTATTAATGTGAAGGAACTTCACAAATAATTTCTCCTTCAGAGGAGGTTTACTGACAAAGCTTCGTACTTCTGTGGCATCCACATTGCTACTGTCCTTTCCGGATATCTACTTTTTGAAGAAGAATTACAGAAGTTGTATTAAAAACAATGTTATTTCCATAAGCTGAGTCATAAATCAGCTGACTCAAAGGTTCTCGATTTTGGTGCAGATTTCCACGTACTTAAGGTCTTTGAGCAGCAGTTTAACATCAGCCCAAATAGTTTTCCAGTCCCAGATCAGACTAGAGGTCTTCATCTTCTCTGTTATGTATTTGCAGTATTCTCTACATAGATATACTAAAGATGTGTTAGAATAAAAGCCTGATGAGCCTCAAGAAAGCCTACAGGCCACATCACTAACAAGCCCTACAAAGGCTTTCATATCCCTATTAGCACTTCTCCTCCTGAAGCTGCAAAGTTGGAGCTCTGAATCAACAGTATCACTTCTGCTTTCCTTTGTATTTAAAAGTTTGGCATAAAGACAGACTTGTTTATGTGTATGAAGGGAAAGTAAGAAGCAAAAGCACGATAATTCAGCTAGGGGCAAGCCTTGGTCATTATCTGGACCACTAGGCAACGGGGCTGAATTATGACTTGCCATGACAGTACCTTAAATAACTGTTAGCTAGAAATATTAGCTTACATTACAGAAACAATTACGAGAGTTAGCCATTTGGAAAAAGAAAACATGCTGCTGAAGAACTGCCATTTCAGTCACTGCAGTTCACATTGCTCAGATTAGAATAGAAATTTCAAGGGGGAAAAAAGATAAATCAATCCAAGTTTATGTCCAAGTAAGGCACCACGTTTTCAGGATAGTATGCAACAAAACATATGCATATTTGCATTGCTGATTTGCACAAATCCATTCCCACAGGATGAACATAATAACCGAAAATGAGAGCACAAATGGCCACTTAAATGCCTAAACCCCAACTTGAGTAATTGTGCATGCAAATGCATATGTATTTTTCAAGCATAACTGCACCCTTTCAATCCTGACAATCTGGATCTAAATAAGCTTCTATTACCATGATTGTATACGCATTTACACCATAGAATACTATATCGTTTAGGACCACAGAGTTTTTGGAAAACCTCAAAGCAAAATCCTGATTCAGGGTCACATCAGGTTTAAGCTAGAATTAGCAATGACAGAATCATAGATGCGCCACAGCTACTTTGCAGAGAATTAGTACTTGCTAGATACACGCTCTTTAGGGACCAACCATCCCATCTGAGACTCTGCAAGGAAAATTCTGATTTCAGAGCTGCCACATGTGTTTCTCAAAGATTAATAAAATGCTTAAGGGGAAAAAAACCAAAACAGAATGGGTTTGATTGCCCCTAAGTGATCTCTTTTCAAGTCACTCTGTAGTTTGTAACTTCTGCTCAATGGCTTAAACCCAGCAATTCCCAGCATACATGGACGACAGGCTCAGGGGTTTCAAAAGAGCTGCTCTGCACCAGACCAAAGGTAAGACAGTAAGCAATAGCTGGAAGTAGTTTGTAATGGCACTGAGACACTCTTTGAGAAAAAAAAAGTATAATAAATGAATTGCTGTCATCAGTACACACAATCAGAACTGATACATACCAGTTAATAACAGGAGAGGGATGAAAACCAGCATAACCAGTCCAGTCTAAATAACAGCCCTGACCTGAGCTTTTGCTTCGGAAAAAAACCTGTATAATAGAAGTATATACTCTATTCAGATTATTCTGCTGTTTACAGCAACAGAAGCTTTTTCTTAGTATTCGCCTTGTTATTTACATTCCCATCTGTATTAGCACTATGAGCCTGAAAACTCAAAACCATTGCTATGGACACTATTTAATTCTCAGCAGCCAGCATGCCAGATGGGATTACATCCCATTCAAATCTGTCTAAAGATAGACAGAGAAGTTGCACAGTTCAAGGGTGCCCTCACCTGCATGTCAAGGAAAGAGGAATTACCATGACTTAAAACCCTGAACTCTTCTCTTGGAACCTAACATGTGCACAAGAGCAGAAAACATATTCCCCAAACCTGAAGCTATTACAAAGCAAACTATCTGTGTAACATGCACATTCTAGAGGGGGGAAACAACTATTCTCCCATTCACTTCACTCCTACGATTTCCACATTCAACATTTACACGTATTTACAGTGGCACATTGGACAGGTAAATCAGCAGAAGGTGGCTATTCCATGCAAATGATTCAACCCACAGAGTTTCAGCTGCGTTTCCAGAGATCTCAATCTGATACCACAGATGTTGCTATTGTCACCCAAGAATATCCAAGTAAAACATAACTTAGTCTTAAACTCCCATAGCTCCTTCTGCTTCATTTTCAGACCTTATGTTACCATTCCACTACCACAGGTATAACCCAGACCTTCTCCATCTAACAGTATACCCATCCAAGCATAGAACTCACTGCTACCCTAAATGCAGTGCTGGAGATTTCTAGAGTATAGACCAAGATCTAATAGAGACTTGAATGAGAGGCCCCCAATTTTTTTTCACATCGCTGGAGCAAGGATTTAAAACCATGATAGTGCTCTGTAGAAGTGACTGATTAGTGCAATAAACTGCATTGCTACATAAGCCTCTTCCCCTGCTTCTTTCTCATCTCTAAATGGTATTAAAATAGTTTATGAGCCTTCAGCTGCTCTGCACTTTACATCCTCTTATGTGCCATAACCGTTATGGGAAAGACAGAAAAATCATCACTTTTTTAATCTTTGCCTTTTGTTTTTATGTTAATGACCTTTTGTTAGCTAACAAACAATGAATATAGGAAATGCTCATCAAGAAGGAAGCTTTCGTTAGTTATTACTATTACTTCTGGTAGATTACTAGTGGTAGAAGACACCATGGACCAGAGCTAGAACTGCCAACCACATTTCTGCTTCAGATAGTGCTCAGCGACAGAAAGTATCCTTGGGAGGAGTACTTTCATCTGCTTCAAAAGCTGAGCTTATGAACATTTGTGTCCCTGACCATGGCAGGAGGGCTGGAACTAGATGATCTTAAGGTCCTTTCCAACCCTAACTATTCTATGATTCTGGGAGAAAAATGGGGAGCATATGAGACAGAAAATGAAACTCTATTACTAGAAAAGCAGTCATGGGATGTACCCAGAAAGAGTCCTTGCATACAAACCTTGTTCTTGTCTGCTAAATTTACAAAAATGAAAACAACAGAAGCAGGATTACATGAAGAAACTGACCCGATTATGGGTTTTTATGTATGTACATATTCAGAAATAAATATTTTCCTATTTTTTCATATACACGCAGTAGAATATAGCAACTCATCTCCAACTATTAGAATAATATGCCCAAAGTCCTTGTCATTTGTGGAAGAAAAATGAAAGCAATCCAGAAGTTGAACTAGGCTCTGGACTGTTTTGTTCACTACTACTTCTCCGTATTTTTCCTTTCCAGACACGGAACAGCTCTATGGGATATAATGGAACATACAGTTATTTTATATAAGGGCACATCTACTTGTAAAATTCAACAAGCCAGTTCCAAAAAGCCATGGGAAAGTTGCTCACAGAATTCTGCACATAGTATAATTTATATGGGATTTTACAGCATTAAACCCTCACTATTCCCATGCAGTAAAACACCATCACAGTCACCTAAAAGTGCCTACCAGCGTTACAGTGTTATTGATTTAAGGTGTGCTCAGATACCAGCTTCAGAGTTTTTTAGTAAGCATGGACCCAAGGTGTACCATTAGTGAAGCTCTCTTCCTTGCCCACCCTGCCCTCTGCTCTCCTTCCCCTCAGCTCAAACTGCGCTATACTATCTCAAAAGCCCCTCAGTTTTTCTGCCCCTTCAAGACTCAGCGCTTTAGCAGTGCTAGAACCATGCTGCACTTCATTGCTGACTCCCAACAGTGCTGCCTATTCTGTTGCGGAAGAGGGTTTCTTTCTCATTCTGTCTTTCCAGCATTGATTCCATTTTCTGGCTTTTATTTTCTTGATGTTCCTATAGGACATTCAGCTAGATTTATAGACTAGGGTGGCAATTTGCTGAAATCACAGGAGCAAAATTTGCCCCTGTAATTACCCCAATTGCAGGTGCAATCGTATGAGCCATGTGCAAAGGTGAGTAATTCAACTTCAGCTATAGGTACATTTTTGCACAAGCAATTTTGAGAACATAAGCTTTCGAATGAAGCTTATTTTTGTGAGTAAAGCCTCTTTGTCCCATTTGTACAAATACCATTTTCGACTGCCTGCCCATTTCCCCAACCCAAGGCCATTATATATCTTTTTTTCCTATCACAGTGCTTTGCCAGCTTTTATTGTTACATTTGAATAACAGATTTGGAAGAAAGGAGAGAGAAGAGTGAGAAATACAGAAATAAATAAAAATGTTAAAGAATAACATTACCCAAAACATAGAATTAATCCAACACATTCTTTTAAAGCAAACTCATGAAAAAGCAGCTTTACACTTACATAACTGAGCTCCAGACTTTTTTAATTCATAGGCTTTCAAAAAAGAATTTCTGTGCATATTTCACAAAACCTGATGTGTTTTAATACTTTAAAGGGACTGAATGGTCATATAAAATGTGAAATGTCACTTGGAACTCCAGGGATGTCCAGTTTTCAGGGCAAAAGAAATATTGCCTGATTTATTACAGAGTGTAATATACGAAGCTATATTACAAGAGACAATAACCTTCATTCCCAGGCAATTTCAGCTTTCCAGGTAGTGTGGATATTGCAGTAAAGTATTGGACATTCTTCACGGCATCTATAAAAGTGAAGTTTTTACAATTTCATTTTGTGGACTTCTCTTTTCCCATCCTATGAATAACAACTCCATCTCTGAAACTGTAGCTTCCAATAAAGATTAACTTGGATAAACAGATCTGATCTTGAGACGGGTGACCAAATCAGCTCTTCTACTTGTGATATCTCCAGAATATTCAACTTTGATGCAAGTATTTGATGTCTACCACAATCAGGTAGGAAGTAAAATCAAAGTTCAGCAGTAATTACAGTATCTCTCAGCATAGGTTTACCTATGTGGTCAGCAGGGTGAAGGTTTGTAGATGCCTCCTGCAAATTCCAAGAAGGTATGAAGAGATTCCTGATTTTCAATACAATTCTCCAACTCCTGCACTGTTGATGCCGAGGTATCCTTCACAAACCTTCATCAGGTGGTTGCAGAAGTCGTTGCAGAAGTCATTGCAGCAGTACGTTTTCCCTGTCCCAACACCTAATACCACAGAAAAGCTGTAACTAAGCTCACATCTCCACGTGGCTAGTGCTGAGAAGGTGGATCAGGCTCCACAAGAACCAACAGCCCAATATCCTTTTTATTCTCACCAATCCTAGCACATAAGCTGTGCTACTAATGCATAGGTTCCTAACAAGGGACCAGCTGCTCTTTGCCTGTCTCTAAACAGAGCCTAGTACAAGCACAATTATTATAGGAATAATATATCACAAAGAGGACTCAAATAAGCATAATAACAAACAAAAGGGATAATGATACACAATCAAGCTAACAATAATAATATAATTTAATCATCTCATTAACTTTACTAAAAGGTAGCTTTGTACACCAGTCTCTTCGCTCCTGAAAATGTCTTCAAAGGAGTTTACACATCTGATTATGAACTTCCATCATCAGTAAGGAAAATAGACACGAATGCGGAACAAAATGATTCCTTCCCGAGCCTGTGGAACATCATGTTCATATCTAATATTCATGCTAATTTGAAAACACAAGGTAGAGCCTATCTAAAATGAAATCGTCTTGAAGACTAAAAGCTGAAGTATTTAGTAGTCAAAGGCAGTAATAACACTGAGCCCCCATCAAATGATTTTTTTGTAGTGAAATCCCCAGATGATCCTGCATCACCAGCATAATTTGGGTAAGAAAAAGCCAAGAGAGACACTCTCAACTCATGGGTAACTTCACTGCTTAAGAGCTTTACAAGGACTGCACATGCTTTTATAATTGGCAACTGGCAGACTAATGAAACAAGGGACAATGCATTAGATCCTTCCAGTTCTTAGTATGGTCATAAACTAATACATTTTCATAGCTGTTTAGAAGGCAGACAGTACTGTAATCTCCATTCTACTTGCAAGTAACAGTATGGTACTTACAAAAGTAAGGAACACAGGACAAAAGAAAAAGGTTTTAAACTGAAAGAGGGTAGATATAGATTAGATATAAGGAAGAGATTTTTCAATATGAGGGTGGTGAGACACTGACACAGGTTGCCTACAGAACCTGAGGCCGCCACATCCTCAGAAGGTTGGACCATCCCCAAGGCCAGGTTGGAGGAGGCTTTGAGCAACCTGGTTTAGCGGAAGGTACTCCTGCCCATGGTAGGGAGGTCAGGAGTAGATAATCTTTGAGATCCCTTCCAACCCAAACCAGTTTGGGATTCTGTAAGGAACCTGCAAGCAGTAGAATAAGGTCCCAGACTTTAGAGCTTAACAAAGCCTAGACCCTGTCCATACCAAACTTTCTGCTGCTGGACCTTTTTGTTCTTTCCCAAGGCACACAGACAGTGGCACAGTTCTCTGGAGAATTTGACAAAATTATCTGTTGTGTTGGCCCATTATCAGGATGGACACTGGGACAAGCAGTTACAACACAATAGACAGTATACTCTCTGGCTCAGACTCTAGGAAGCACGTGAGAGATGCTGGAAGATAAAAGGAATGGCAGAATAGCACCCAAAATCTCAGTTATTCAGCTTCTGGGAAACAAAAGCACTGAGCAATAAAGCCAACCACTGACACAAAGCTGGTGCCGAGTCCCATAGACAGTGATATCACACAGGCTCCTGGTTTAGTGATTCAGCTACACAATAAATTAGGTGAGGGTGTTAGAACAACAGCTGGCTGATAATTAGTCACAGCCCCCCTCAGCAGGGTATCAACAAAGTGGCAGAAAACATTTCAAGTAAATTAAACTTTAAAAAATCCTCCTGCAATCACTCCCCCGGCAGACCCTTCCTTCAGTTCCCCTCTCGGCTTCTTATTTATTGTAATTACTTTAGTAATAAGATTTGTTTCCTTGTTATTATATATATTACCATGCAGGGCAGCAACAACAACAACAAAGAAAATAATAGCAGGGAAGAGTTATGGAGCTTATTTATCTCCTTGGCTGTTATTGGGCCACTGGGTGGAGAGAGCGATGAGGAGGTAGTGGCCTGGGAAAAGCAGTAAATAGAGGAGAAAGGCTGTTCCTCAGGAGCAGAGACATATGGGGGGCATATTTACGAAGGAGGAAACACTGACAATGAGTGAACAGAGCTAATAACTCAGGGGGCTCAGCAGCTCCAGCTGATAACGGAAGGAATAAAAAATACTGCATTGGAAGTGCTGTCAAACGGGAGAGTCCTGGAGTGCAGATGAATGTTTATCACAGGAGAGCCAAGGATGGGCTGTCACATCTGGAAGGAGAGCCTTGGTTGAAACTAGGGCACCTCCACATGCTGCAGGGCCAGACCCACTTCTGGCTCCACTAAAGAGCTTGCAGAGCTGAAAAATATTGCACCTCATCTTTTAGCTCATGCTGTGCACACAGTAGCTGTATTTGCTACCCTAAGCTCCCAAATCCATCACTGCTCTCTTAGTGGGGAGCAAAAGAGGAAACACTTAAGGCACCAAAGCAGAAACTAGCTGAGAAAGTGTCTACTCAGCTTGGGGAATTCAGCCTCCATGTCATATGTACATCCCAGAGCTACATACCAAGCCAGTACAGATGCTCCCAGAGCTGGCATCTTCATGCCCCCTGAAGTCTTGAGAAAAGCAGCAGTGCACACTGATACACCCCCTTACAATGTGCAACTCTGAGCACAGCAATTATAAATGAGTAAGGGTTGAATCTTGTATAAAATGCTCTTTTATCCAAGAAAACCTTGACTTCCACATGTCTACCCAATTACTTTTGGCATGGCGCTGCCAATTTAGATGTGAGATTCCTGAAGACAACACAAAGGCAAGACTCATACAGCATCTGCCAAGGAACAGCAGCATACGAATCCTGTAGTGCCTCTCTTCCTAGAGACAAACTCTCTCACCACACTAATTCAAAAGCATTTCCCTTCCCACATCTCTACACTATCCTTCGAGAAACACACACGATAGATTAGCTGGTCTGAAGAGAGACTTTGGAGTGTGTTTGCAGAGTGCATGGCACCAATTCAGTTATGCAAGGCTGGATTCTGAGAATTAAACTCCTCTTCAATCCTCTGACCACAGAGGAACAATAAAGAAAAGGAGAGGGAGGAAAGGGGGGATGTCTGCCGTTGTACAGCTTTGCATGACATCACTTCAAGATTTAATCCTTGAGGATACAGTTCTGGATCACAAACTTAGTCCTCAGACTGGCAATTAGCTTTCTATTCCCCATCCCTAACCTGTTCTGCCTCTTACTGTCTAGAGAGCACAATGTCTCAATGCAAGAAAATAAGCATTGAAGTAGAAAAGAAAAAAGAAGTATATACAAATACCAAATATTTTTGGTATAGAGAAAAATGTGCTTTTGTTCCTCCACTTAATAGTGTCCTTCAAAACAGAAAGAGCGCAAAGAATAAGTGGGAGCAGACTCATTTTTCCCTTTGTAACTTTAAAAAGCATCTGGAGGAAACACGTTCTAGAAGGGATTTTAGCAGACTTTTCCCTCCCTCCATTTCAGTAATTTTCAAAGTAGTAAAGCTTTTCTCTGCTGGATTTAAAGAGGGCTAAACAAAGCCCCACAGGTCAAACAGTATGGAATAGACAGCCTAAATAGAGCAGGAGTGCATATCAGTGGAGACAAGAAACCCAATGCCACTGCCATGCTTTCCTTCCAGCAGCAGAACAGCTTACATAGCCTGTGTTGTGGGAGGGCAGGTGAAGGAGAGTGCTGTTAAACCAGATAAAGAATAGTCCATGTCTATAATTCAAATGCAAATCTGGACTTCCTCTTCCTAACTACTACTGTGGCTACCCCATGGCTTTGAGGAAATCATGTGGCTTCCAAAACTTAGTCTTCCTTCACCAAAAAAACCTCACCTATTCCCATCTCCACTGATTGGTTAAATTCATTTATCAATGAAAAGCTTCTTTGATTCCATAGGAGGGAAGGCAGGGCAAGAAAAGGGCAGAAAAAAAAAGAAGAAGAAAACTTAAAAGAAAGTGAAGAGGAAGAAGGTGGCAACAAAGGAGTGAGACATGAACTCAGAGAGCTTTGATACAGGCCACTTAGGTAATTGTCAGTGTGAAAAGAACTTTTGAACACAAAATACACAGGTGCTGCAAGAGCAGGTATTTGGCTGATGTAAAGCATTCTTAAAAACTAAATCACTTCCCCAGGAGCTTCCACCTCTTGCTTGATCAATGATCTTGCAAAGCCAGTCATTCTTAATTTAACACTTCTGGAAACCTGGGGGGGAAGGAACCCTCATCAAACAGGCACAGTTGGCAAGAATCAAGTATTAGCATTTGGCATCATTTATTACTGCTGTTTATGGTGTTATAAATTAGGTTCTACTGATATAATTAATAACCTCAAATTTAGGTGCAATAAATAACAATATTTATCTAGAACTGCAGTGCCTGGAGAAGCCTAGCCAAAACCACAAAGTGTTGACTGCCATGTGGCAACTGTGAGCCCACGTGTGGGAGTGCCAGATGTGCACAGAGATGGTTTCACATCTGAGCAGATGCTAGCAACAGCTGCATGAACAGGCCGCTGCCAGGAGGGTGCACAGCAGGCACCCACAGAAGACAGCATGCAAGCACGTCACAAGTTAGCCTGCTATTGCGCAGGCATGCCTGAGCACACACACACGTCAGTATTCAAATGGGAGATAACAAATGGAACACTGCAGACAGCAAGCAGTGTTCTGTTTCTTTATAAAAACCTATTTTTGTGCTTCTTCAAAGATCCCTTACTGAACCTTGCTTTGTGGGTTTTACACAAATGTAACTATGAGTGATCGAGTTTTGGGGTACAAAGATTTCACTTAAAGAGATCATAGAATCAACTAGGTTGGAAAAGACCTTTACGATCATCAAGTCCAACTGTTACCCAAGACTGAAGAGAAAATGCACCCAGAATGCGCCCTTTACTCTTCATTTCGAAGTGCTCAAAGTTACAGTATATCATTATTATCATCCTCCAAGGAAAAAAAAGATCAACAAAAAATTGGGGGTAATGACCAAGTTCACATACTCCATTGGAGGAAGAGGCAGGAAGAAAGCACAGGTCTGTTTCTCACCCATGGCATTTTATATCACTTCCACAATGAAAGCGATACTCTTCATGGATTCTTCAACACTTCATAGAGATTAATTCCTTTTTAAGCTTTCCCATTTCACTGATTTACTTTAGAAATGGGATAGAGGTACAGGTGAAGATAGTGAGATACAAGACCAAACAACTTTGGATTCTCATAGAAGAACTTGTGCAAAATGAAGTCAGGCTCTGAAGACACTTTCTGTTAAGTATATGGCTGTCAGCTCAGACTTACACTACTGGTCTTGAAGATTGAGGCTATTTTTTCCTTTTTATTTGTATTGAAAGAAAATTAACTCATACAAATAACCATATTGGGTCAGACCACAGGTCTGTATGAGGCAGCATTCCATCACAAGCAGTGATGGGTCAAATGCCAGAGTCTGGCAGAAAAGTGTAAGATGAACTTCATGAAAAGCAGTGTCTGTGATTTAATTTAAAATACAGAGCCATTATCAGATCAGCTGAATATTATCTGACAAACCTTGCACCTGAGTACTGTTCAGGATGGAGCAAAACACTCAGCCACATACAGCAACACAATTGCTCACCAATTATCCCTGGATTGAACAAAGTCAAATTAGCTACAGTATTTGGTAGTGATCTATTTTTATGTGATGACAGCCTCACTCATATATGCATACTCACATCACCACTACCTTCATTTAGCATCAGTGACAAGGCTGCAAGTGTCTCCATCACTGACAGAGAGGAACAGAATCTCAGAGCATTGACTGAAGTGAAAGGAGGGTGGAGAGCTGCTTTCCAGCTCGGCTTAACCACATGCAGACAGAGTATAATTGTATTACTGCAGTCCTGTCAGTGTTAGAGGATTATTCTCTGCATGTAAGTTTCAGATCACATTAACCAAAGCAAACACCAAGACCCTGATCACCTCGTTGATGCATGAGGCTTACAAAGAGTGATCATGTGGTACCCTGCTGAGATGAGCACTGATCTGCTGAGCTGAGCCTGCAGCAGGGAGGCAGCTGGGGAAGGTGCGCATCTGGGCTGCTGGAAAAATCCTTTTGTAACCACGCACCAGCATTCATCTCTGTGATGAGCAGGGATGTATTATGTACACCCAGCAGACAGGGCTCGGGAAGAGACAGAGCAAGGAGATTGAAACAACTGCCAACAAAAAATAATCCAATTCGTTCTTAAATAAAGAAACTGATACAAAGACAAAAGCAACAGAGGCACTGAAACAGAAGAAATCCTTGTTTCACGATAAGAGATAAGCCCACGTGTAAGTATTCCCAGCACCCAGCACAGAGCCAAGATAAATGACTGGATAGTGGATTTCATACATTCAGTATGCCCATTCCTCACAGGGCAGAAGTGTGACAGCACAGCAACTTGCATAAAACTAGAAAAGAACAGCAGGCTGGAATGTTGGCCGAAGGAACACCAGGCACTTTAACAGTCTTTCCATGGATGCTTGGTGGACTTCTATGAAAGGGATTCTGAATTCCAGGACAAGCAAGTTACTTCACAAAATGGGTTGTAAAGAGGGTTTGAAAGATGTCAAAAAATACTTAGCAAGTATCTTCTTACAAGTGCTACGGTCGATGATGAGCTATAGACCAGCTGCCTCATAAAACAGTTTCTCTCTAAACATTGACTTGAAAGATAACGGAGTTTACAAGAGTGCTTACAACTGAATTATGTGGAACATTAAAAAAAAAAAAGCCAAATCAATCTGCATATGCACAAATTACATTAATGGCCTGAAAGATATTTGCCTTCTCCAGTGGGCATGGTTATCTCCAGCATACGACCAGTAAATCTAAGTCCCAAAATAGAAGCATTTATTTCAATGTAGGAGGACGCAAGTCTACTAAAAAAGCATGTAGGAAGAAACGAGAATATCTGGGCCACAGGAAGCTTCACAGGATAAAAGTACTTACAGCACAAAATAATGGTTCTCCCCCTTCCCCAGGCTTCAGAATCAGTGACAGAGCCATAGCCAAGTCCCTCTTCCCTTGCTCCTAACCCTACATGCAAGGCTTACCAAACTTTTTAACTCATCACCTGATTTAACTACAGTTTAAGCTCATCTGCACCAGAAAGTCAGACGCCTTGCCGTGTGACAAGCTCAGGCAGCACGCTTCATCCAGATGTCACCAAGAGCCACATCTTCCCTCCCAAGGGTCCCTTCTGTGCTACACTCGCTTCTGACAGCTGGAGAAAAAAAGGTCAGACATTCCCTCCAGTCCTCCATCTGCTGGAAACTTTAACTAAGTGCAGTGAAAGAAAAAAGGGAAAAAAGCCACAGCCTTTCTTTTCTGATTTTGCTGTCTGGAAGGCTCAAGGAAGCATTCAGTGCCAGCAGAGGCTTTGAATACTCTAGGGCAGTATTCAGCTGCTCTGGACAACTCAAGGCCTGGGGAGCTGGCAGCACAAAAGCTGTGAGTGCTCACAGTCACAGGCTAGAGACTGGCAGAAAAGACTAAGCTGAATCCAACTGAAATTAGTTTAGAATCAAACTCTATTCTCGTATCGTTCAGGATTGATTTGTTGTTCCTGCAGAACTCTATCTGCACAGCCTGGCCCAAAAGCGGATGGGACAATGTGCCTTAAGAGAAGTTGTTCCTCAACAACTTATTGTGTGTTTAGTGCTTGTCTAAGCTGACCTTTCAGCTTCAAGATCTGTCATGTCTTCCACTTCCGCAAGCCAGGGGACACACTTGTTACCAGAACCTGAAAGATTTTATCACTAGGTCAAAACACACAATTCACTTGCTACCAGCAGGATGCAGTGAGAATGTCCTGGCCCTGAACCAGACAAGGCTGATAGTTATTAACTTATAGCCACTCCACACTCAAGGAAGTGAGCAAACTCCACTGTCTACAGAGACACTGAAGAGCTTTTTCCAGGGAAGTGCAAGCCTACCATACCTTAGTGCATCTTCAGACCTTCAAAGAGAATTCCTCTTTCACTGGCTGCATAATAATATTTATTTCTTGCTAACTTATTAGGAGCAGCCTTGTACTTTTTGAACTCATGTAGAGGGAGAGAGGAAAGGCAAGTTAGTGTGGGTGGGCAGGTACGGTATAAGGCAAAGAAAGCAAAAAGGAGTCAGTATTTTCCAAGCTCAGACTCAGTATCTCTTAGGAAACGTGTGGGAGGGAAGATTGAAAAGGAGGTGGGAGAAGGAGGGACCTTCACTATATAGAAATATTTCCATGAAAATGTGAAAATTTAATAGATCCTTACTCATCTCCTTCCCCCACCAGGCTATACAAAGCATTAATTAAAGCCAGTTATTCCCAAGCTTGCCTGTCTCACAGGTGTAGTCTACTCTGCTGCTTTAGCAAAGTAGGTAGACCTCCATTTATCAAAAAAGATCC
Organism: Forpus xanthops; assembly: GCA_032466535.1. Taxonomy (NCBI): domain Eukaryota; kingdom Metazoa; phylum Chordata; class Aves; order Psittaciformes; family Psittacidae; genus Forpus; species Forpus xanthops. Next base: position 17,826 of record JASSUY010017157.1, read on the forward strand.
TGTTTCTCTGGCACCACTAATACTTCATCCAGGCAATTGAGAGGTCTTATAGTCACATACAGTACAGAATCGGGTAGATCAGAGTAACGCAAGACAGCACACAGATTCAAGTTTTCCACTCAGCATTGATAACAGGATGAATAAAACATGAGGCAAAGGGAATTCTCCAGATCCAAGACACTGAAGGCAAGACCTGATAGGTGCACAGGGTTAAAGCCTGCAGAGAAAACAACAAAACCCCAGAATAAGAGCATGTGGCAACTCACTTGCCATTGATGACTCCATCAGGATTAAGCATGGGGACAATCTTGAAAATGAAGCATTTCCGCAGGAGATCAGCAATGGGGTCATTGCTCACAAGGAACTCCAGCGTCCCCTTCATTACCCAACTGGCATTGCTTTCACCAGGGTGAACACGGGCCACTAGAAACACATAAGGACGGCTGCCTGTAAAACAAAGAAAAACACAACTAGACAGGAATTCTTACTGAATAACATCTTTGCAAGTTGCAGTGGTTTCTTTTTAACTGAAATAACAAGCCAAGATGCATATTTAGGAAAATACATTCCTGAATGTCCAGACATTTCCTGAATGTGCCACTTGCCAACTGATCCCAGGCTTAGTCCTCAGAACCAGCATGTGTTAGTTTCATCCCTTTGCTTATTTATACTATGATAACTCCCAGACATTTATGTGCACAAATACAGGGCATTTTGCATATGCAGATTACTGTCTCTGGAAATGGCACCAGTATATCCAGCAATTCTTGGATCAAGCCTCACTGAGGTTTAAAAGGCAGCTGGAAACCATTTCATTTTCTCCATTTTCAGTTCACCCTTAACAATTGGGAACTTTCCAAGTCTCTCAGCAGATGTGTGTTCCTGTAGGACACTCAAGGACATGCAAGCTGTCTGATCTCTGGCAGTAACCTGCATTGCAAGGTCAGAATCATAACTAATCACACTAAACAGATGAAATTAAAGAAAATATATTAATATGTTAACCAGATAAGCTGCAGAGGAAAAGTATTCAAAACTAACCATCATTTCATATCCATCCAACAAAAGGTAGAAGTAACAAAACACACAGCTAAGGGGGCTGTTAATTCTGGTGGAAAGGCAGTTTTCAGTTTTGTATTATATAGACATACAGACTGGCAAGGCTGTAACTGGAAGAATTCAGCTGTTTCTAGCAATACATTTGGTATGGGATACAAGCTGTGTGAATTTGGGCCTGGGGAGAGGATTTGGAGCATTGCTCTCTTGAAAAAAGGATAATCAAAGTCTTAGCAAAGATTTCATTGATAAGCCTTACTCAACCTGTTTCAGAGTAACTTGCAACTTAACATATCTGAGCACAAGGAAACTTTCTCTGTTATTTGCTGTCCCTGTGGAAAAGCACCCACATTTGGTCTAGTTACAAGCCTCCAAAACTTCTAAGTATACATATGCTCAGAAAAGACCAAATTTGACAGCAGATTCTTTGAAGATCCCATCTGTGCTAAGCATACTCCACAAATAGGCCAGGGAAACAGGAGAAAACAGAGGAAGACACCTGTCAGGCACAGAAAATAAAGGGAAGGGACAAAGCAATTATCTGTCTTAAAATGATCCTTTTGTGAGCATTCCCAGTCTCAGGTTGTTGTCACAAGTTAACCTGGCAGATTTACTGTAGTGGAAACCATTATCTGTCAGGGCATCACGACGGTGCCAAGATAGGTTTGTCCTGCTCTATCAGATAACGTCAGTACTCAGGCTCTGTTCCCTGGTATGAACTGGGGGACCCTAGTTGACAGTCTTGGGAGCAGTAAACAGGATAGAAAACAAAACCAAAGGCATCAACCAAGTGTCCTTGTAAATAAATGCTGAGTTAGCAAGTTACATGCCTTTGCCTTTAGCTCTCCAAGATGTCCTTCAGTTTCCAAATGCTTTACAACTCATTAATAATTTAATGTGAAACAGGGTAGGTAGGGACATCATACTGAAACACACAGATGTTATTAAAGAGCTGTTTAGTGATTCATCTGGCAAAGCAAATGCTGTGTCAGAGGTGAGAATACAGGTGAAACTTCTCATTTCACAGCCAAACTTGGAATAAGCACTTTTTTCCTCCTTAACTCTACATGCTGTAGCTCTGCTCCATACATACATTCCAGTACACTTTACTTATATCTTTCAGGAAAGCACTAAGGTTTGAAAATAATCCCCCCTCCACACCTCCATGCTTTCCTCTTAAGCACTTGGTGGGCACTGAAAGGGTGAACTGCACTCTCAGCTCAAAGAACTCATACAGAGCAATCGTAGTCTGGTCCAGAAAGCAACTGGAACTCTGTTTCTCAATAGCCGTATAGTAGTCTTTTATCATACTTACACCTCACCTTACTGAAAGGTTAGTATATTTACATCAATGTGCACACGTAAGTCCCTAAGGCATTATGCGCCTTAGGATCCTTTTAATTCCTCCAGAACTTGTAGCCATTCTGGCTTTTTTCCCCCCAGAATCAGAGTACATAATTTCTATCCTGCTCCAGCTAGTTGTGCCTTACAGTCTACCTTTGTAATGCTTTTAAACAAGCGAAAACCAGCTTCCACAAAGACATCAGCTGCATTTTGCCATTGCCAAACATTTTCTTCTTTCTCCCATCACCGTGATTTAGTGCTGTTTCTAGGCTCATTGCTGAGCTAAACTTATGGGACTGTACTGTTGTAGCTGACAATGAGGCTCTTGAGGCCTCCTAATGGACAACAGCTGTAAATAGCACAGAGCAAAACAAAACGTGTTCTCTTTTGCAACTGATGAATACAACTTTAACAATTCTTATCTCTTCTGTACATTGGGTGAGAGCACAGCATCTTAATTGAGAGGTTCTTTCTTAAGTCAAAATAAGAAAAACGGAACTCTAAGAAAGAGCTTTCTCATCTCAGAAACCACAGGAGAGTTTGCCATAATTCTGCTAATTGCAAATAGCATGGGACTGGCAGAAACCTATTCCAAGTTTAGAGGAAGAGAGGAACTTATTCTGAGTTCTGCTCTTCCTCTCAAGGATGATCAAAGTCAAGCTTGTCTTAAGATTCAATGTCAGAAAAGTGTCTGGAGTTTCTAGAACTCAAACCCCAGAAACTGGGGGGGTAGGGGAAGAGACCAGACAGAGATCACCTATGTTGTTTGCCTGTGGGTGACACAGAGGGGCCCATCATCTGTAGGTCCAGTCAAGGAAATCTCTCTCTTCCAGTTAAAGCTTCCTTTAAAAAGTCCTCCTCCTGACATGCACATCTGCAGCTCCCACATCCCGTCCACCCATACATAACAAAGGTATGCATCCGTAAGGAAATCACAGAGCTTGTTAACTGCCTGTTCCCTTCATGGAAGCCATCACAGCCTAAATCCCACATCCAAACACTGCATTCCCCCAGACTGCACCCCACATGAAGACTAATGAAGCAGCAAATAGAGCAAAGAGCTGATGACATGACCATAAAACTTGCTACCCTTGAAACACCTGGGAAACACAGATTTAACTCTGTGGCAGACTCGAGTCACTCGATCCTAAGCTTCACTGCATATCCAGTTATTTATCTGACTTGAAATTACTGTGATAACTGTGAAAAGCATTAAAGCCCATGAAAGTAGAGGACAGCAGCACTAGCCATTCACACTCAGCCTTCCAGCAGGCAGGCACCAATCAAGATTCCTGCTCTCAGTTCAGTGCTTCAACTCATTCCTAACTTCCACCACTCCATGACTGCGGTCCCAACCACACCACCACAGTATCACCCAGAATAACTTATTGGTTTATACTAGTGCCCAGCTGCCCTTCTTCCTGTGCTATTTCTTAGCTCCTTGCAATACCCTCCTGTGCCCTGCTAAAGCTGGATACACAGCCATAGGTTCTCTCCTTCCAGGCCTAGAACTGAGATAAGTCTTCAAAATCCTCAGGCCAACACTTAGGAGGATCCTCCCCAAGTTCTGGAGAAGCTGCCAGCAAGCTCTGGTTAACCATTAATCTCTGCAAAGCCCACATGACACATAACCTTAGCTGGAAATGTAAATAATAAAAAGAGAGAGCAGAGGAACCTTTTCATGCTACATAAAACCTTCTCCAACAGATCATGTCTCATTACAGTGCCACATTTTGACATGCCCAGAATATAACACGGCACCAACAATACCAGGGGTGAGAGATTAAAGCATCGCTTTCACTTCTTGCAAAACTTTGAGCAAAATCCCTTTGAGTAATAATTCTACTAATATATCACCTACTTCCCATCTCCACTCCTCTTTGCACATTTTGACTGTAGATATATACATGAAAAGAACAGCTTTGTTCTTACAGTACTGCTAACTTGCTGCTTAATCTTCTGCCTGTTAGAAGGATCCTCCTCTAGTCATGTCATCCCCAAGGTTCACTAGGAGGTGACTCTGATATCACTAATCGTGACATCAGTTAGGGAAAGAGCAGCCTGAATGAAATGAACAAATCCCCATTAACACAGCAGTGTCCCCCATCAAGAGGAGCACAGAAAGAAAATGAAATGCAGCTCCAGATGCCATGACCTAGGCTGATGTTCTAAATTATTTCAAGCTGAGATTTGAGCCATGCCATTTGTAAAGGGACAGGGCATTGAAACAACACAGGGCTAGGATTTTATAAGGAGTCAAAGGGAATCATATATACAGCATGTGCGAAATTCAACCTAGATCTGGGTCTCAACTGGAATTTTTCTGGCTGTGTTTTTGCATACCACTTCCCTTTACCCAACCCAGGGCTGTTAAGACATAGTTTCTTTTTAACCCTTCCAACTTTATTAGCTGTTGCCACTACTGGGTATTCTATGAGTCAAATGATGGGTAAGCAGGAACACAATCACAGAGATCTTCTATTCATGTCACAGATACATCCTGTCCTGGATACATCTGATATGCCCAAGGCTGCAGAGTTATGCGAAGCCAGAGAAAAGACAAGATATGGTGTGATGTACAATGAATATATTAAAGCATGTTTGTAAGAAGCATCAAATACTGAGATCACAGAAAACCCAAAAATGAGCTGAGCCAGAATCTGTGTCAGACACTTTACTCCCCTCCTAAAACTTTGCTATTATTTGTCAGTCTTTCAGTTGTCTCAAGACAGAATAATTGTTTCCTCCCCATTTCCCCCACCCCAGCACTGCTCCTTGCTAACCATACTTTTGGCTAAATGCGCTAGAATCAGGCACATCTTAAGCCAGAGGCAAAATACAATCTGGCAGGACTAGCTGTTGTTTTCCAGAATTACCAATGAGCAATTCCTGTCTCAAACTGGTCTATATTATATGTATTATTACTGTTACGGCAAAAAAGCGAACACCACAAATCTCCTCAGCTGACTGTTCTCTACCTTCATAGCTTGGCGGGGGAGTTTCAGGCTCCAAGTTGCTTGGCAACCTCCTTTTGTGCATGTGTTTTATGAATTCATTCACCTCTGAATCAGAGATGATGAGGGAGCTGAATAGCTGAATATAGGTGCAGACTGTCCAGCCTTGGTGCAGCTTGACACCCTAGTGCTGCTGGCTCCTAACTCCAGGAAATCAAGTAAGTTGTCAAGTCCATTTTGGGTCAGACTCCAAAATCCCAAGCTCTGACAGCAGCAGGAATCACAACTATTATTCAGAATGACCTTCTGTATGACTGAAGCCAAAGGAAATTCTCATGACCTCATTCCTATTCAAATAAAAGTATACTTCTTTGTGGAAGACTGGTGAAAAAATAAGTGTTATTTTCAGTACCCATGGAAAACATAGAATCATAGAATGCTTTGGTTTGAAAGGATCCCTAAAGTTTATCTAGTCCCAACCCCTTGCCACAAGCAGGGACACCTTACACCTTCCAACGACCAGAGTGCTCAAAGCACCATGCAACCTAGCCTTCAACACCACCAGGATGAGGCATTCACAGCTTCTCTGGGCAGCCTATACCAATGCCTCACTACTCTCACAGTGAAGAATTTCATCCTTACAGCTCGACCTCTTTCAGTTTAAAGCCATCAACCTGAGACACTTTGCAAATCATTTGTTTATAACTAGCATCCAAGTGTGTGCCCCTGAATTATTCTAGCTGAAGTTTCCAACCACCGCATTACAACCCATGTCTGGCATACCCTGTGACACTGCAGTGCTCTGAGCTGCCTGGGTAACATTAGACTTCAACACTGTAGCTGTTACAGTGCAGCTTCCTTACTAGACTGATGGCAGGCAAGCGCCTGGCACTTATTAGCTCTCGGAGCAGCGCTGCAAACCCCTTCCTGCACCACCTACCAGTGGGTCTCCATGGGAGCGGGACTTGCGGCTGCCACAAATCTCAGCAGATCACTCCATTCTTCAGTGCATTCAAGCAGGATTTCTACCTCCCGCCAACGTGCCATCAGCTCTCACGAGAGCTGTGGGGCTCCGTGTTCCCTTCAGCTGCATTCGAAGGTGGCGGCCAGCCAGGGATTGGGGATGGGGATGGGGATGATTTAGTGAGGCAAAGCACAGCAGATGGGATGTACCAATGGACAGAGCGAGGGAACGCTGTTACTTTTCTGTGCTCAACCTAGTGAGCACAAAACCAAATAGCTGCAGGACTGCTGGCCACCATAGAATCGTTTGGAAGGGACATTCAGAGGTCCCATAGTCCAAATTGCCTGCAACGAGCATCTTCAGCTATATCAGGTTGTGCCTACGGAACTACTCAAGAGCCATTTCAAGTATTTTAAAGGGCAAACTGGGATCCTGTAGGAAAGAAAGGAAACACTATCAAAAGTGTTCAGAAAAACTGAAATGGTTTGAGGAAGATTTTCTTTCTGTGGAGATGTCTCTCACTTTTGTTGCCTGTTTTTGGAGGCAGTGATTAAAATCTAATTAACTTTACACGCATGGGTTTTCTCCAATTTTAAAATCTCATTTCCTTTTCTTCAAAAGGGATCTGAATGAAAATGCACATGGAACAAAGACGTTTTAAATACCACTGCTAACTTATTTACTTTGAATTTTAGCTGGCATCAACATTACCAATGTGCCACTTTATTGTTCTGAACCCAGCGGGATCACAGCCCTCCAGTTGGCCAGAAGCAACTACATGAAACATTCTGAAGAGCTCTCGGAAGCACAGCCTACCAGTGGAACTTTAGCCAAAGCACCTAGTTTAAAAATAAATTGGATGAAAACTGAAGAGGTCATTATGAATGATAAAGGGGTTCAGAAGTCATAACTTAGGAAGAAAAATTGGAGAAAATGGATTTTAAACTTGGAAAGATGAACAGAGATGAAGGAGATAACCTTTAGATTGCAAAAGGCTGCTATAAAGGGAGACAGCAATCAGTTGTTCTCAATGTCCACTGGGGCTAGGTTGCATAAAAAGAAATGCAAGTTACTGTCTGTCAGCTGAGCCAGTCTGCAGTAACCTGGCTGCCTTCACATCTGTGCCCTTCTCACTGCCTTCCACTGGGTCCTTACTCCTAAAGCCCTGAACCAAGCTGTTCTGCTGCAGTGCCCAGACAGCATCTGTATGAGACCTGCAGCCACATGGGTCATTACAGCCACCCCACTGGAAATTTGGTCAAGGTTCTAGTCCTCTGGAATTACCTTGGTGCCCAAAGAACTGCTGGAATCCTTATTTCAGCCTACAGGGAACCTCAGCCATCTCCTTTGGTCTTTCTGATGTAAGGTATTTGCTTATAACTTCATGCTATCCACCTTAAAATACGTTAAACATTAGCTGCTAATCAGAAACTAATCAAATATTTTATCATCATGATATTTTGGCATCATTTGGGCTTCTCACAGATCAGAAATAGTTGCAGAAAGTTGTCTTGCTCAGTTAATGACAGTCCTACCACCTTAAGATTGAAGTAATACAATTACTGGGACCCCTTTCATTAGGAATTATTTTTCAAAGCCCATCTCTTACTCTGAAGTCTACCAGTTCTCATCTTCTCTGTATGCACCCTTTGAATGGGGTGAGAAGCTCCAACAGTCCTCCCAGCATTACCTAGCCAGGTGATACAGAGAACTCCAGATTATCTGTCAAAGGCAGGCAAGGATCTATCATCCCCTGCTTCTATAACACATGCATTACAGCCTTAATTTGGTCTGTGGCAGCAGGCAATTTCAGATACTTGAGTATTTTGTACTGCTGCGGTCTGACCATCAATCAAGTGTTTTTTAGCCAGCATGGAGAAAACGCATATTGCCTTGCAGAGACACAAGACCTCTAAGATATATCAAGTGGAAAAGAAGTATTTTCTAATTAGGTACCTATGTGACTCTTTCACCTTCTGGATTTTTTGTATTAAGATAGCATTGGCCTGAGAGAAGAACCAGACAGTGGATTCTCAGAAGACTGGAAGACACTGAGGCAGAACTCCATTAAAACAGACTTCTCATTTGGTATGATTAGGGAAGTGGCAGCACTGCCCTAAACTGTCCCATGCCTAAAAGAAGGTGCAGAATGGAGATAAGTGCATCAGAGACCTGCAGGATAACTGCTGTACAGGCAAAGTGCAGAGATGCGAAGAGCTATGAAATCCACGGGTTCCTTTCTGAGAGAAGGATTTCATCTGAAATGAAATCAGGCAGGGGGAGCAGACTGAAAAAGCTTCCATTGTCATAAAAATATCTCCCTGGGTGTCGGCGAAGGGAAGAGCAGACACCAGGTGGTCGTCAGCAAACTTCAACTTTATTGCACACAGCGCTTGGTTA